>JAPYZN010000022.1:0-85760 GCA_030522865.1 Psyttalia lounsburyi
TTTTGGCGTTGTTGTTGATGCTGTTGTTGCTACTTTTGTCGCTTTTGTTTTTGGTGTCGTTGTCATTGTCGTTGTAGCTCTCGTCGTTGTCGGTCGCTTGGTCGTTCTTGGAACAAAGGGTGTTCGTGTGTTGGAGTATGACTGCGACGTCGAGGCCTTCCCCGGGTGACTTATGCTGTTGTAGTTCTTGTGGTTCAAGGAGTTGTAGATTTTAAAACCCGAGGAACCTCCCTGGACCTTGGTATTAGCGTAGGAACTGGAGATCAGAGGGTACTTGTCACTCGTGTATTTCTCATGATCATTGTAACGCACTGGGAGATTGAGGTAATCGTGAAAGCTAGGAGAGTATGGGTTTATTTCATTAGGCATATGCTGGTCCTCTTCGCTCTTGCTGGAGATTATTGCGTCATTCTCGGTTTCTTCGTTTGTTGCGTCGCTTTCCGCTTTATGTACATCATCATCACTGGGGTAAGCACCGGTGTAATTGAGGGCTTTAAATGGTGGTGCTTTGCCAAAGTCGATTTGTCCGGTAACGGGATCCTTCTCCAGGGAGAATGGCTGACCGCCGTTGAAAGCCAAAGGCGGAATGTTTGGTCGATGATGATGAATGTCTTCCGCGGTGGAAGCCGTTGGTGCGTTGTCCAGGTGACCACCCATTAGAGAGTCACCGGTCACCGATGATGATGAGGCTATTAGAGTTATCATAACCGTGACGAGAATTGCCGATTGCCATTGTAACTTGTCCATTTCTAAAAGAACAAATGAGAGAATTAGGCGGAAGTCATTGCGTTGTCAAGTATTTTGCCGTTATCATGGCGGAAGTGAAAAAAAATGTTTCACAGATTAGATTAGTTCCCTGACACTTTTACCTCAATCAATCCAATGGCTCGAAATAGCTCTTCAATAGGATTCGCCCGCTTCAATTGATAAAATCGTTAACTCACAAATTGCCAAACGACTTTTTATTATCATCTCCATTTCAAACCCATAATTTCCCCCTCGATAATCACTTTCCACGGTTGTTCCCTCCTTTGTGTAACTTTCAGTGCCAGCATAACTCCGAACAACTGGCATCAACCCAAAATACCTTAAGGAGTCATAGATCCCAATAAATGTGGGTCAACCACTTGGACCAACCATAACCATTGAAATACCTGACCCACACTATCCCTAGCGCATTTAATATTTACCTGCTGGTGTATTCCTTTCTCCTCTTCTTTTCGATTATTTTCACTGAGAAAATTCAATTTATGAGTATATCCTCAGCATCGTCAGGTCCTCCTTGACCCCACCCCGCCCCCCGCTCAATCCTCTGAATAGTTTTTCTGGTTGATAAGCACAATTTGAACAAAAACAATAAATATCTATATACATATATGTATATATGTATGCTTCCTTGGAAATCTTGAGAACTCTCCTGTTGGAGAGCTAGTGCTCTTACTGCTGCATCAAACACGACTGAAGTGTCTTCCTCACTCCTTTTCTGAGGACGTCCCGGCAATACTTCCACCTCGAGCTATCGCAACTGTAGGAATGTACCTCCGATACCTTTCCTGGAGTGCTCGCACGAGAGGGAACGCAATAGAAAAGAAAAAAAGAAAACAAGTTGGAAAAAAACGGAATTATAAATCGTGATGATGGAATGAAGAAGAGGTAGAAGGTAGGTGGGAAGCAAGTGGTTGAAAAGCAGACGGAGGAGGTGAGGAGGAGGGGTTGGGAGTGAGTTTGAAGCGGGACCGAGGTGGCCGGGTATTGAAACGGTACGGTGAACAGTTAGACGACGACCCACATACATAAAGACCTGCCCATCTGCCCCGGACATCGTGCCAGTTTTCTCCACCTTACCCTCTATATGTATTTATAAATTCATTCGATATAGCCACATTGTTTACTGATAATAACAATCATCAATATTGGCAACAAATTTTTGAAGACTGAGTTTAATCCTGACCAAGGGTACCATATTCTTCATTCAAACAAAAATTCATTTCTTTCATAAGCATAATTAAGTGGGAAATCCTAATAGAAAATCCTAATGAGAAAATACAATTGATTGACATTACATCTACTCAACTCGACCTGAACTCAGAAGCTTTTGCATACGAATCAAAGACTTGACATAAAAGTCTCAATATTTACGTTACCTTGCCAAACAGTATTCTGGTCGCACAATCTCATTCCGAGGGATAGATGGATTTCTACCAATTTTCATTCCTCTGAAATATCAATGATTCATAGCATCTAACGTCCACGTAACGGTTCATTGACCTAGATTATAATGAGAGAGGTTTGATGGCGATATTTATTATTCATAAGTATCCCCGAGTCTATTGTGGAGATTCACTAATTATCAGCCGATCTATGATAATCATTGTTGTTCATTAGGTTCAGAAGATTAGTGATCATCTGAAATAAAAGAAAGGGCTTCCCTTTAGGGGCTGGGGAAAATCAGATGAACCTTTTCCTTCTGAAGAAATTCAATAAACCACCAAGTAATTAAAGAATCATTATCTTTACGAAATAATTAATATTGTTCATTGTATATAGACTCTAGAAGAAATCCATAAAAATAATTACAATGTAGTTTATTATAATAAACTACTCTATTAAAGTACTGAGCATGTTCATCAATGATTATTCTTCTCATCACTTTTCTCGTGACTACTTGACGTCCCCGTTTTCGATTTTTTTAAAAATTGCATAAGGAGTTGATTCAAATGAAAGATCACAATCACGACGACCATCTAGATATTTTAATAATGTCTAGATGACAATCTTGACAGCGGCTCCACTGTCAGCGTCTATCGTAAGGTGAATAAAACGTAATACATGTGTCGATCATTCATGACTTGCTCGAATTAATCAGTCGCATTTTGTTATAGTTGAAACAATGGCTCGTCTCTGGCTTCATCTCTCGGTGATTGTGATTTTTTTGCTGATGGCAAGTCCTACCACCGGGGATAAACGATCATCCCGAGTGTATCTAAACGCGGAGGGGCGTGAGTCCAGGGATTTTCAGGAATTCAGAGAGTGGAAGAGATTAAAGAAGTGGGAGAAGAAAAATAAAGATTGTGGAGTTTTCAGGGAGACGAAGGGGGAGGAGAATATTTTGATGCCACGGATTCCGCCTGGGGGAGAGAATCCGGCGGTGATGGCGCGGTTCATCGTCAATCAAGCGAGTAATTACTATTTTTTCTATAGTTGAGGATTTTTCTTGGTACTGGAGATTTAAAGCAAAGAAAGACCGATCCATACAGAAATCGTTCTACATTTTTCTTCTTGGAAAATAGCTCGAACTCTGGGGGGAGACGGCAATTTTTTGTCAAGATTTTTTTTTTATATAGAAGATCGAAATTAGATAGAAAAAAAATGACTTTCCGCTTTGTTTCGGACAAACACAAGCATCTTTACGAAGTGGAGAATTAAAATTTCTTTTAAGTTATTAAATGGTTATTTTTTAATATAAAAATTCATATTAATTATTTCCGGATAGATTGGAGCTCAGTGGCTACCATCAGCACTCGAGAGGATATTCCTTTATTCCCATTCGCAGGTGTAATTTCTGTGAGCGATGGACCGATCGGAAACGGATCGGGAATAGTTTACATGTATCTCACGCCTCTGGATTTCACAGCTCGGGATCTCGCGGTGAGATATAATTTCAGTAAAAAAAAAGAAAAACTTGTCACTTAGTTAGATATTCAAAACGAATGTCGATGGATATAAATGGTTTTGAAATTGCGCAGAAAGATCACCGAGCGACGTTGACCATGACTCTTGCCCAAGGCTCTTGGTGCAAACAGAAATCCATGGACCCCATGGATCCTCGATGTGCAAGGGTTGCACTGTCCGGGAAGATTAAAGAGGTTGAAGCGCCCTTGAATTCAAGATTTTAGTGATAAAATATTTTTTACCACGTTATTTATTTATTTTATGCCAATTAGACCATTTAAGGCTTTGATTTTAGGTTTCTCCGGGAGCTCGGGATTATGAAATGGCTAAAAATGCCGTTTTTGGCAGACATCCTTGGCTCTCCCACATGCCAAAAGGTGAGAATGTCTAAGTAGTTATGAACTGCTGATGAAATTAATTGTTTCATCATCCTCCTGTTTTGGAAAAGAAACTCGTAAAAATGCAGAACTTCATTTCAGATCATCACTTTTTCTTCGCTAAATTAGACATATTGGCAATTGTGATGTTGGACGCGTTCGGAGGACCAAAGTACATTTCCATTGAGGAATATCTACACCCCTCAGCTTATCAAGACGATAGACATATCGAGGTGAAATCAGAGCCTGATAGATTTGTATACAGAATATAGATTGGCAATCAATGATAAAAAGAAAATTATCTATCACAATATGTACATATACACGATGATTATTAATAATCCCTGCAGTCTCCAGATTTTTAACCAACAAACAAACAAGCACAACGATATTAAATCTTGTCTTCAGTTCAATTTCTCTAGCTCCTTCCGTTTAAAATTATAAAAATAAGAAATTAGAAAGGAAATTCTGGATGACTGGAGATCCCTTTCATAAACGATAAATCGCAGACTCTCCCATTGGGGCTCTGATCCAGGCCTCTCAATGTCTCCACGTCATCATCATCCAGTTCAAACCCAAAGATATCAATGTTCTCTCTAATTCTGGCTCCATTGGTGCTTTTCGGGATGGCTGCAATTCCCCTTTGAACTATGAACCTCAGGGCGATCTGAGCTGGAGTTTTGCCGTGTTTCTTTGCGATGCTTATGATTATACTGTTGTCCATGATGCTAGGAATTGTTTCGGTTTTTCCGATAGACTTGACAAGATATCTCGATCCCAGGGGAGAGTATGCAGTCACTGATATTCCATTCGATTTACAGAAATTTACCTTAAAAAAATGTCCATCGTGAATTTTTGTTTTTTCTCACATCAGACGTTACATTATTTCTTTATTGTTTTTCAATATATTTAAAATAAACATAAACTTTATGTATATTCGTAAATAATACGAAACTCATCTCACCAATTCATTTTGTTGGAAATACACATGGAGTTCTATCTGCAGATTAGCCACTGGAACTTTCGCATGATCCATGACTCTCTTGATCTGCTTAATATTGAAATTGGATAGACCAATGGCTTTAGCTCGACCACCAGCGATTTCCGCCTCCATGTCCGCCCACACTTTGAGGTGATCAGTGCTATTGTCCATCCGGAAATTCCCTTCTTCGTCCATTGGATGCAGGTCGTCACCGACTTCCTCAAATGTGAAGGGGGCGTGGATCAGGTAAAGGTCCACATACTTCAACTGAAGTTCCTTTAACGATTTCTTCAAGTGCTTTTCGGGACCTCCAGGACGAGTGCCTGATGGTGGCAGCTTTGAAATCACCAAGAATTTTTTTTAATTTCAAAGCTTAACGGAGGAGAATGAGTTTGGTCATACATAATTGATATCTCGGAGAGGGATTACGATAAATCACACCGCATATGCAAGTCTGAGAATAAGAATTGCATTGCAACTGATTTGACTTTCAAATGAGAGCAGCCAACAAAACAGCCCATTAAACATTTATATCTATCCTGTGGCAAGAAAAGTTGAGTCGTTATTTGTATCTCATAATTGAAATAATTTCAAGTCCTTGATTGGTAATATTTAAAATTTTACTTTTGACACAATGAACAACTCCTCTCGTTTGATCTTGCCTGCATCCATCCACTTGTTCAAAACTTTTCCAATAGCTGACTCATTTTTATACGTTGCAGCGCAATCGAAGTGGCGATATCCGGCTTCCAAAGCCTCCTCCACCGCTCTCGTAATCTCCTCCACAGACACCGTTGGCAATTTTTTAAATTGCCCCTGTCGGGGAACCGGAGTAATTGACTTATTGTCATTTTCAAATGGTAGTTGTAATTTTCAGTGTATGGATTTTTGTTCTCTGCCCAGTTTTTACCCTACGTACCTGCCAAGTGCCGAGCCCAAGAGCTGGCATTTTTTGTCCGTTCATCAACGCAAGATAGATTTTCGATTCCATCATCACTTCTCACAGATCACCAGCCAACTGAAAATCAATTAATCTTATCGACGAACGCAATCAACAGAGGGGAGATTATCTTTCCTCCTCAATGCGCACAATCACGATTACTTTGTTCCATTCTCCTTAATTCGAACATATACTACACATCTGCATCAAATATATGTTTTTAAGATAAAATTCATGATTGATTTCGCATCAGCCTGGAATTTGAACTCAATTACTCAATAGGAAATTGTCCTTTCCCATTGAAAACGAACCTTCATGTTTACGTACATCAGTGTCGACATAACCCTCAACATATGTGTGTATTTATGTGTGTATATTTATGCACGACAATTATTTGTTTTACATGAATAAACTGTGGTGAAACAACTTTTAAAAGCCTAGTTAATAAATCATTGCAGATGATATCTGCAAAATAATTGCAGATGATATCTGTCCTAAAACCTCAGCTCTACTCGCAGCTAACGGTAAATATAAAAAATAAAAGTTGCAAACTCTGGAGAGAAAATATCGTCAGAGCAAATATGTTTTCACTCGTGACCTAAAAATACCAACGACATCTCAGAGCTAAAGGACATGAACCTCAATTGGGCATTGGGCAAAGTATTTCTCAATAAATTGTCACCTGTGTCTCCAATTTTTCATCGTCTGCAATGCACTTTCTTAATCTCTTTGTATTTTAAAAAATTCATATTTTAATATTTTATTAGTAAAGAATGGGCGGAAAAAATAATTGGGGTCTCCTATAAGCCGTTTCCTCGTTTGAATGGAGAAAAAAAAATTAGAATGGGAACTCCGGATGACTGTGAACCCCCTTAAAGAAACCGAAATCGCAAATTCTCCCATTGGGGCTCTGGTCCAGGCCTCTCAATGCCTCCATGTCTTCATCGTCTAGGTCAAATTCGAAGATATCAATGTTTTTTCTCATTCTGTCCCGATTCGTGCTCTTAGGGATAGCAGCAATTCCCCGTTGGACTGTAAACCTTAGGGCGATCTGAGCTGGAGTTTTCTCGTGCTTCTCTGCAATTCGCAGGATTGTTCCGTTCTCCATAATGCTCGGGATGGCCTCAGTCTTTCCTATGCGCTCCACAAGGCCTCTCGTCCCTAGGGGCGAGTATGCAGTTACAGCTATTCCCTTTGATTTGCAGAAATTCACCTTGAAAAAATCCTTATGATTAAATTTTTATTTTATTTTTTGCATCAGATTTAATTTTATCCTTTTATCAGCCCATCCTATGCCTCCTTCCTATTGTTGTTATTCTTATCAATGACATTTTTTTGGAACCATTTCGAGAGAATATACATGTCATAAAAAATTGTAAATGGTAGAGTGATGAGATTTGAGATTTGTATTTGACTTCTCTATTCACTAATTGCTTACAACCATTTAAAAGCGCTTAAAAAACAATTAAAAAAATACCTTGAGCGTTTAGAAATTCAATTGATATCCCATTTCATCGTACTGTTGAATTTGGACGAAAAAAAAATATCTCACCAATTCATTCTGTTGGAAATACGCGTGGAGTTCTATCTGCAGATTAGCCACTGGAACTTTTGCATGATCCATGACTCTCTGTATCTGCTTAATATTGAAATTGGATAGACCGATGGCTTTAGCTCGACCAGCGGCGACTTCCGCTTCCATGTCCGCCCACACCTTGAGGTGATCAGTGCTATTGTCCATCCGGAAATTTCCCTCTTCGTCCACCGGGTGCAGGTCGTCATCGACTTCCTCGAATGTGAAGGGAGTATGAATCAGGTAAAGGTCCACGTACTCCAGTTGAAGATCATGGAGCGATTTTTTCATGTACTTTTCGGGGCCTCCGGGACGATTGCCTGTTGGTGGCAGCTTTCGAATCACAAAGAATTCATTTTAATTTTCCACATTATCAAATTTCACTCTTTTAATTGCAAATTTTACCTTTGTCACGATGAATAATTCCTCCCGCTTGACCCTTCCTGCATCCAGCCACTTCTTCAGAACTTTTCCAATGGCTGCCTCGTTCTCATATACAGGGGCGCAATCAATATGCCGGTATCCGGCCTCCAAAGCTTCCTCCATTGCTCTCGTAATCTCCTCCTCAGAAGCCTTCGTCAATTTTTCAAATTAAATCGCGACGAAAAATACCATTCACCACTAAACTAAACCCTAACTAATTCATATAACTTACTTGCCAAGTTCCAAAACCCAGAGCTGGCATTTTCGCACCCGTAATCAAAATAATATCGATTTTGGATGGCATTTTCACGGCTCACTTCCAGAGATCTGTCCCGTTGGCAATTCCCGGAGGTACTAAATAAGGTTTATCGTGAACCGCTCGACAGTATGCTTTCACTGAGACATTCGATGGTAGAGGGGAATTTTCTGGGCCCGCAACAAGTATTCAGCGTGATTATAACTTTGTAAATTGATTTTCCTTGAAACAATCACCTGCCTGTGAAGGACACTTCGAAGGACACCCGAGCTTATCTAATCCCATTTACAGGATTCAATAGAGGAGCATGTTTACGTGTATTAACTGCGGGGTCGAGGTCGAGGAGTTGTTCAGGAGGTACAGTCCTAGTGTCCTTAAAGTTCTAAAATGTGTAAGTACCTGTTCAGGAGCCAAGTACCATTTTATATATATCCTAAATTATCTCTTTCAAATGCTTGATCCGGAAATAGAAAAAAATCCATCTCTTCATATTAGTAGATCAATATGAAAATAGTCTTCGTGTTTTTTTTCTCAACAAGAGTAATAAGAAGAAAAAAGTTGGAATTATTTGAATTTGTACTTTACTCAAAACCCACATAAAAATACCAAATTAAATAGAGCCATAATTTGTCGACGTATTGCAGACAAATTGTGGAAGCCTAGCAGACAAATACATAGAGTACGACCCAGTAATAGTCCTAGTGGACCTAGTCCTCCTGGAGAAACCTGCCTACAGGCACCTTCTCTACAATAGTAAATTCGAGTCCTATTGGAAGTTGATGGTAGTCCTCCTACTGAGTGAATCCTACAGAGTCTGGGCGACTCACGGCAACTCCACCGATCCCCTGAAGACCGACAGATTCGAGGGGGAAAGAGGTTTTTCCATCCTCTTGGCTCACACGGGATTGTCCCTGGGCTCTTTCGTGATAGCCGTCATCCTCGGGACCGAGTTGAGATGGCTCGTCGCTCAGCAAAAACCAAGAAAGTATAAAACGAGTGATCTCCTTCGTGCTTTGATCGTCGGGGGTTGCGCCAAACTTCTAGGGCTTCTGGGACTTGTCTGGCAACATGTATCTCACGAGCTGCATTACGCCCTCATTCATGGATACACGATGCTCTGCCTCCTCACGGCCTACTCGGGTAAAAATATTCACTGAGAGATCTTGAATAATTAATCTGGGGTAATTGGCAGGGGGCCACTCATAGACACAAACGGGTTTTCACGTTTTCAAAAACACTCTTTTATTCTTTATTCCAGTGCAAAAGTTTCTACAAACGCGACTAGATGAATTTTTACTTAATAATATTATTTGTCCTCGATAATTCTCTGGTAGTTTTGATCATTCGTTTCAACGTACAATCCGAAATAATCATATAGGATAGGAGATGAGCATATCTATTGCATCATATGTATTTTTGATTTTCATTTTATCATATTTTTTTTTCTTTTAAACCACTGACTTTAGAATGTTTTAATTAATCTAGTTGTCTGCGAGAGTGGAAGAGGTGGATCACTGATAGGTCTAGCTGCTGGCTTACTGGCACACAATTACGTATCAACTTGGGTGTGGCTGCCGTCATCTAGCCAAAATATTACAGTAGTACAGAGTGATATTCGAGGCTAATTCAACATATTGTGATATGAAATAATGGGGGAACTATTAAGCATCTTTGACTGGAAGAACACTCCAGCCGAGGACAAGTCTGTCGAATCCACAGGAGAATAAATTACAGGTTGCGTTTGAATCCTCTGCCCAGGCCACTGAGCACACCATTCGTCTGTGACCCTAATGATGCAATTGAAATTGTAAATTAATTCCACCCATAAGAACAACTGTTGATTTTCAATTGTGTAAATAAAAATCAGTTAATATACAGTTGTATAGCGTATTTTGATTAATAGAAAAAAATACGCGTTTACTTGTCTACTAGTCCTTGGAAGCCTGGCCTGCCGCTGTCCACTCAGATCGAACAATCGTATTTGCCTATTATCATGAGGAATGGCAACGATTCCAGCGCTAGAAACAGCGACTCTATTAGCAGCACTGTCCCCACGAATGGTAGCCAAAGGACTGCGTATATTACGCAACTCCCAGACCTTGACGCTCCGATCGTCCGACCCCGAAACTATTTTGTCCTCCCTTGTAAAAACGGCGGAAGTAACGGCTCTGCAGGTATGGAATAACAAAAAATTATTCTCCTTCGTGTTGAAAAAAAATGCAAACTCTAGCCGAGGATTACTATTGTTGTAAGCGACGTCAATGAAAATCTGAACCTGAATCTGAACGTCAGCTAGTTGGAAAAAATGTTGGAAAAAAAGACTTAAAACTCACTCAGTGTGTCCCTGGAAAACAGAGACCGAGTGTATGGGCTCCCTAAAGTCCCAGAGCCTGAAAGTACTGTCTCGACTAGAGGTGACACACAGTCTCTGGGCATGATGTGTGGAGACATGCGTTAATTCTTGAACATGTCCACAGAGTGTGTGAATGACATCGCCAGTCTCGGCGTCGTAAAGATTAGCAGTTCTGTCCCAGGAGGCTGTAACGAGTTGATCAGCCCCTGGGAGCCAGTCGGCAGCCATGACCACTCCAGCGTGCCCCAGCAGTTCTCTCAGGGGTGTTCTGAGTGTAGGCGTATCCTCCTGATCGTCATTAAGACCAGAGATATTGGTGGGTGTTCTGTCCAGGGTGGATAGATCTTCGGAAGACGATTGCCGCATTGGAGTGTCCCAGTTGACGGCTGCTTGCCAAATGTGAGCTGAGCAATCGCCAGAGGAGGTCAGAGCTAGGTCAATGGTCGGATGAAACCTCACCGAGTTGACGGAGCCAGTGTGACCTATGTACTGGAGGAGACACTTGCCTGTCTCCATTGCCATCACTCGGGCGGTGTGATCGGCCGAGGCTGTGGCTATTATCGGCTGGCCTGAGCGACCCACTGTCACCTCCCAGATTCCGTCTTTGTGGCCCGCATACTGACGCTGCATCGTGCAGGACATGGTCGGGTTTTTGAAGGAGGACACTATCTTACTTGTTTGAGCTTTCAGCTTGTGGGCTGTCTTGATCTTCTGAGCTGATGAGACTGTCGGCGCTACAATTGCAAACAAATTTCACCACCACTGTTCCCTTTTCATCGATCGTTTTACGAAAAAAATTGTTTTCACCTATGTATTCGATTTATTTGTCTATATAGAATGAATAAATTATTTGTATAAGAAATAATTGTTTCGAAAATTGAGATAAAAAAGATTTTATCCAATCCAATTCAATGAATCAATGACAATTTTTACCTTTCTGCTTGATCGAGCTCTTATTGGTATCAACGTAGTCAGCCAAATCACCAGGTGGCAAACTACGTTCACCCGAACCGTAGCACTCTCTCTCCAATCTCTCGTTGAGAGCGTCAATCTTCTCCTGTACTGCAATCAGAGGCTTTAAATGGCGAAGACAAGGTGTTCAAAACTCGGTACAATTGATTGGTCATTAGAATATCTAGAAAAATAAAACTTGAAAACTAATAATCCGAATGTCTTACAGCCAATGTTCTCCAGACACACCATCTCGAATTCCTTTTGGATCTGTTGGAAGAGGTCTAGCAGTCGTGATTGGAGAACTGGTGGTATTGGTGTCTCTTCATTGTCATTTCTGAAGGTAACGTAGTGGAGTGATACGGGCTGAATGGGTGTTGATCCACTCTGGCTCATTTGCGACTGTAATTCGGTATCTGTGCTGCTCTGGACACGGGGTATTGATATGCGTTTTACTTTGCCACTGGATTTTCCAGCAGTCAATGCCGGAGGCTCACCAGGCATGATTGACGATGACACTGGGGACGTGGATTTACGCAGATATCACTCGATGATTCACGTCTGGTTGAGTGAATTTTCTCGATCACGTGGATTTGCCGACATTTTTAATCCACCGAGAATAACTGTCCTCTCACTGTGACAAATGTCAATGATTCTTGGGGTTTATCACTCCATGGATCTACATCTGCCGACGAATCAGCTGATATTGGACTTGGTCGTCCTCTCGTGACGTCAGTAGCAGAACTATGTAGGGAATACTCTGGCAAATTTTGAGGGGATTCTTCATCCGTCATTACATGAGCTGGAGAGGAATGAGAACCACGGGAGATTGCAGGGCTGCCAGCCAGCAGGTGTGACTGAGGCCGCCACAAGAGTCATTTCAATTACACGCGGCCAAATATCAGTTGAGATCATTTGAAAGTACTCGAGAAAGAGGAATTCATCATTTACTATCGCTTTATTATGAAGTAGTTTAATATACAATATACCACCATAAAAAGAGTGGTAAAAAAACAAATCATTTATTTGAAATGCAACTTCATTTTTGGGACACACATCGCATCCTTCATATAGTTATTTCTCTTCATGCACTAATTGTCATATTTGTCATAAAGTCCACAAAGTTCAAAAATCCATTGGGAAGCGTCTGATGAGTGTTATTTTATTGTTTATCAGACGAAGTAAAGTGTACCATACCCTCCACTAGGCATTTTGACATGATCTCTAATGTCATGTTCATTGATTGGTTCAGTGGTTGATTGGTTGTTTTCGCTGTAACAATATATCGCCAAATTAATACATATCTTATCGGTATAAAAGATCTTTTCACTCCGTAAAATATATTTTTATGTTATTTTTGAGCTTTACTTTTGTCGACGCACTTCCGCGTAACTTCGAGCATAGGCTGGAACGGTTTGACATCCGAGATTCCGAAGATATTTAAAAAAACTCCTTGTAGAGCGTCAACATTTATGTTGAATTTTTCGTCAACCTGTCGATGATTTTGGGGTAATTTGAATCGCACAGAACTGGTGAGACCGTTCTATATGCACAGATTTATCAACTTTTTTCTACTTACAATTCCAAGCCTCATGCCGTCACAAAATGCTCTTTCAGTATCGGTATCTAAAATTCAAATGCCGTCATTGCAGTTTAATTGGCCGTCGTTTTAATAGTTACAATAATTCTATACCTTTATTTGCACACTCCTGCAAGTCCACTGTCTTTGCAGGAGCACAACTTGCCAAGTTGACCGTTATGAGAAAGCCTAGGATCGTTACAGAGACTAAGTTCTGCAGCATTCTAAATTGGTAATTCAGTATTATTTTCAGTTAGATTAAAGAACATTTATGAGGAAAATGTTTCTGGAATTTCTTCAATTACTTCACTTATCTCTGATAAAGAGTGTTTAACTTACGTAAATTTTCTTCAGTTACGCTTCGGTTAGACAGTTTTTGTACAATTAATGGAAGTAGCCTTCTGTAGACTTCTGAACTGGTGATGTTCATTATTAGCCGCCTTAAATATGCAAACGTTCCCAGGTGTTTATGCCCCCTCCCCGTATCCCTCCAAAGAGTCATTTGATGAAATTTCTTGATTATATAGAGCCATTGCCGAACAAATATGAATTAATGAGTTTTTTATCTATAGACTTAATGTTCTCCAAATTCTACAGACACACAGTTTTCATTTGCAAGAGTATTTCTGGATTGTGAGTTGAAAAAAATTCAACAATTTGCTAGTTTTTATGCCTCCATTGCAGAAAGGAGTAAATCAAATAATGAAAATTCAATTGCAAGAGAGATTGAAATTTCGTAAATTGGCGGGAAAATTCTAATTGTCACTACCACCGCCGAGACGAGTGGGTGTCGTTGGGGGCCTATGGAAAACTTGGCAACCTTGTATGAATTTTGGATGAGAACCCTTCGAGTCCACAAACATAACTCAAACACATGTTTAAAAAAATGCTGAAACAGGCTAAATAGCTGAAAACAACTCGACAACTGATAAGAAAATGTGAAATTAAGTAAAAAAAAAAACAGGTGGTGGTCGGGTTGAATTTGAGACACGTACAGAGCGCGTACTTCCGCTACAATGCTCGAGTTGTTCCATTCGTAGCACTCAATCGCGCCCCGAAATTGCAACTAGGCGATATTAGTAGTCAAAAGTCATAATTGATAATTGCTCCTCGACTAGGATAATTATAATGCGAACACAAATGACGTTCCGCTATTTCAAGCTGTTTGCAGTGCTGGGAGCCGGGGGTATCCTCGCCTGTTGCCTCATGATGTACCTACTGCTCGACCTGACGTTCTCCCCCCGAGGAAAGGCCCAGAAATTGGCGATTGAGGATGTAAGCATCACCACTGCTCAAACAAAGATAACGATCGTATCGTGTTGACCAGGGATAACACTTATCGATAGAATACTAAGTTTTTTTTTCTTCTGAAAACTTGAGCCATTGAACAACGCAGAGAGTCAATACGTCTCTCACAGAAATCAAGTTTTTTTTCGTTTAAACAGAACGTACTTCATTCACAGAGAAGAATTTCCGCAAAATCCCACTACTATTTTACTACTAGTTTAAAGAGAATAACTTGGGTTTATTTTTCTACTCTTTTTTCATTCATACTCCTCATATCAATAGTATTTTATACAGAAATCACCTGATGTTGATGATAAATTAAAAAAAAAAAATCACTTTGCAATTTATCATTGATATGGTATATCTAGACACATGTCTAATACGATATTAATATCTAGTAAAGTGATTTTTATTCTCATTAATTTTCCCATCCAAAATGGGACAAAATGTACGAAGCCATTAAAATGCTATCTGAGCTTCCGGGTCAATAATCCCAATTGTTAATTAGTATAAAAACTCATCACGCCAAGTATATGACACCTGTTCTGACTGCCCTTTTGTTTTAATAAATAAATGCTGGGGCGAAATATTTTTCATTTTCACGGATCAATTTGAGAATAAGCAATTTTTCAATGAGACTTCTCTCCTAGAACCAATGGGTGCACATAGAGAGCAGACTAGCAAAACTGGAGGAGGATCTCTCACGCCACCACAAAGCGATAAATGCGATAAAGGAGGCATCAGACGTGCGAGTCTCTCCGGATAGACTTGAAAATGATCACGTTCACCAGTTGGAGCCCCTGAACCCGATAAAGCCTCCGGATAGGCCTTTGCAATGCAGCTTCGACCCACTGAAGATCCCGGAAGTGGACATTCAGATGTTGGAGCTCTACAAGCAAATGGAATTCGACAATACGGACGGCGGGGTCTGGAAGCAGGGATGGGCCCTGAAATACGACGAAAAGCAATGGCACAAGACCCGAAAGCTCAATGTCTTTGTCGTTCCTCATTCGCACAACGATCCAGGCTGGCTGGAGACTTTCGAGAAGTACTACTCTCAGAAAACAAACAGAATCCTCAATAATATGGTAACAAAGCTCTCGGAGGACAAGCGAAGGAAATTTATCTGGGCTGAGATGTCTTTCTTCAAGCTCTGGTGGGACGAGCAATCCAAGCCTACTCAGGAGCAGGTGAAGCGTCTGATTGTCGATGGACAACTGGAAATGGTAGCTGGTGGGTGGGTGATGCCGGACGAGGCTGTTTCTCACTGGATGGCCCAGCTGACGCAGCTCACCCAGGGCCACCAGTGGCTCAAAGCCAATCTTGATTATGTGCCCTCCACTGGATGGGCCATCGATCCCTTCGGATTGTCTCCAACCATGCCCTATCTCTTGAAGAATGCGGGACTGGAAAATCTGCTGATCCAACGCGTCCATTATTCGGTGAAGAAGAGGCTGGCCAAGGAGAAGAGCCTCGAGTTCAAGTGGAGACAATTGTGGGACCAAGATGGCTCGACGGAAATTCTCACTCACATGATGCCCTTCTACAGCTACGACGTACCACACACCTGCGGACCTGATCCCAAAGTGTGCTGCCAGTTTGACTTTTTCAGACTTCCCAATTTTGGATTGAGTTGCCCATGGAGGGTACCACCCAAAGTTATCACCAAGAGAAATGTTGCGGAACGTGCCACTCTTCTGCTCGATCAATATCGAAAAAAGTCACAGTTATTTCGATCGAATGTGGTTATAGCACCTCTTGGAGATGACTTTAGATACTCGCAGAGTTCAGAATGGGACGCGCAGTTTGGCAACTACCAGAGGATCTTCGATTATCTCAACTCTAATGATCAGCTGAACGTGAACATTCAGTTTGGTACTCTCACTGATTATTTTAATGCCCTCAGAGAGGAGCAGAATGTCGACAAGTTTCCGAAATTGTCCGGGGACTTTTTCACCTATGCCGATAGGGATGACCACTACTGGAGTGGCTACTACACCTCTCGACCTTTCCACAAGCGATTGGATCGAGTACTCCTGGGCACCTTGAGAGCCGCTGAGGTCCTCTCCTCGATCGGATGGGCCCGGGGCCACGAGCACCTGTCGGAATCCCCTCTTGAACGGAGACTTGCCGAGGCCAGACAGTGGCACTCACTCTTCCAGCATCACGACGGAGTCACCGGCACAGCTAGGGATGAAGTTGTTGTAGATTATGCCCAGAAGATGATTTCAGCACTCAATAATTCCGCCCACGTCCTCCAACAGTCGGCAGCGCACCTGCTGAGAAGCCCCCAGGGGCCGGCACTCGACCCCGACTCCCAGTACTTGAATCTCGATGAGATGAGGACCCATCATACGAGCATTGGTGATAGGATAACAGTGTCCCTTGGCGATGACGGCATCTCCAAAAAAGTCATCATATTCAATTCGCTCCCAAGGCAGAGGACAAGAGTCCAAATGGTCATTGTGTCGAATCCCTACGTCAGGGTGACAGATAGAATGGGACAGGCGGTCGAGTGCCAGTTGTCGCCAGTCTGGGTCGGACCTGGAGCGATCTCTGGTGCTCGATATGAATTATCCTTCCTCGTGACTGTTGCTGGCTTCGGCATCAATACTTACTTAATCCACCCATTGAAGGACACATCATTACCTCCAGGTGTTCACCTGGCCAACGTCACCCTCTTCAATAACGCAATCCCACCAAGACCGGTCCGAGGTTTCGAGCATCTTCAGGTACAGCCTTCCTCCCAAGAATTCTCGATAGGAGTTCGACCCGGCCTCTCCGCAGCATTCGCAAAGAGTGGCCTTCTAAAAGCCCTCAAAATCGCTGACACAACCTTCCCAGTGCACCTGGACTTTGTAAAATATGGAACAACCTCACCAGGGAGGCCTCAGAGTGGGGCCTACCTATTCCTCCCCGATAAGCCCGAGCCCGATCCCATTTATATGACAATGGACAGAACAATCCACCTGGTTACTGGTCCCATTCTGTCTCGAGTCTTCGTTGACCTTCCGCACGTGCGGCACACCTGTACTTTATTCAACTCCCCAGGAAGTGATGGACTGGGACTGCACGTACTCAACCAAGTTGACATCGGAGAGACCCAGAATTTCGAGTTGGCGATGAGGCTGGATACAGACATAGCATCTGGGGAGGAGTTCTTCACTGATCTCAACGGTCTCAACATTATTCGCCGGCAGCGATTTCCGAAGCTGCCGACCCAGGCCAATTACTACCCACTTCCAGCAGCTGGTTACATTGAGGACAAGAGAGTGAGACTGAGTGTGGTTACGGGACAGCCCCTGGGGGCTGCTTCCATGGCCTCGGGCCAGTTCGAAATTATGCAGGATCGGCGACTGATGCAGGACGATCAGCGGGGTCTGGAGCAAGGAGTCACCGATAATCTTCTGACTAATCATCTTTTCATGATTCTCCTCGAGAAGAAGAGGGAGTGCCTCAAGCCTCCAGCTCCTGGGCATCCTGCAGGAGCTCTATCCCTCGGTGCCCATTTGGCCTCGGAGGAGCTGCTCCATCCTATGATTACCATCCACCCAAACCCAATCTTCAATGTTGACTTTAATGGACATTTTTCAGCGCTGAGATTCGATCTACCAGTGGATGTGAACATTGTTAGTTTGCGAGTTATATCAGTTCCCGATGGCGCGGGCAAGGGAATGGGAATGGTTGTCCACAGACAAGCGATCGATCTCTGTTGGGGAGATGAGGAGGTCCACGAAAGATTTTGGGGAGTGGGAGGGGACAGTAGAACCATCGATATTGGGAGGCTCTTGAGTTTCGTCGAGGACTGGACGATCAGCGAAATACCACTGACTTTTCACAGTGTCGGGCCGACCATCAAATCTACTAGCATTACTCTTTGTTCGCATCAGATATCGTCAATCTTGTTTCATAAGACACAGTCTTAGGTCTAGTTGCCAGTTTATAGAGGTCCGAGAGAAGATTAGGGGCTCAGGATTTGGAAGATGATGATGATTATGATTATTATTGAGGCGTGAATTTTCTCTCATCTGAAGAATGTTGATTTTGGGGGAGGGCGGGGTCACAATGACAATTGCACTCAGTGAGATTATATAACTCAAATCTTCATTATCCAAATTTGTGGAAAAGCATCTGCAGAATGCCAAGTAGCGTGGCAAACTTTACCAATTTGAGTCAATAATTTTTTCTGCTGGATGCGTGGACGTAGATGACTTGTAGTGAGTAAAAAAAAATGATATTTTAATTACTGAGATGAGAATGTAGGCAGTGAGTCTAGATAAGAATTTCCCATTCCCCAAAAGCCGTTTGTATCTGATTCTAAAGTAATTGATTACAGTATTAATTTATTGTTTGCATAATTGTAAGGGGATATGACAAGTATTTTGTAGCTTGAGTGATGAGTGATTCTGTGGAGGGCTGCTGCCACAGGAGGGCTCGATTAAATTCTTATTTGTATATAATTTTTTAATAGATTACAAGAGATTCAGAGCTTTTTCAAGCTCTCCAACGGCAGGAGCTATAAACTGCTTATAATGGTCTTGAGGAATGATCAATTGATATAAATCACCTATAACTAATGATAATTGATGATTTTCGTAATGAATCAAAACAATAAAAGAAGAAAATTACAAAAATGAGTTCTGCATTTATTCCCTTGTTTTTTGATTGTAATAAAAAAATATATAAAATGGAGTGTAGAGAAAAATTATTTGCTGATGATTATGTAGTCCAGACTCTCCCAGTCTGCGGGACTTGTCCTGTCCAATTTGTAACTGAAAATACCATCAATTCATTAATCTCCCCCTCCCTCTAATGTTAAATTTCTTAATATGACAAATATTCTTCCATTTACCCTAAAGCCTCGTAAAACCGTATAGCCTCGGGATTGTGTTTGAAAACCGTGAGAACGATCTTTTTCATACAACTCTCAGCGGCCAGAGCATCCAAACACTCCATCATGAACCTCCCCAGTCCTTTTCTTCTCACCTTCTCCTCCAATTGAAGCTCATAACTTTAAAAAACAACAATTTTCCTCAACAGAGTCAAAAACAAAATTCCCTCAAATTATAATGCCCCTGTGATGAAAACATGGAATTACCAGTAGAGAACCTCGACTTTATCATCCAGATCATAACGAAAGTGAGAAAAAGCCACTAGATCCTCTCCAACTCTAGCCGTGAGATACCAGGCGTTGGGCTCAGTCAATTCGTTCCTCTTGGAGCTCTCGTTCCACCCCCACTTGGACTTCTCGTACATCGATTTCATGTTTCTTGTCATAATATCGAAAACCCAGAGGAGAGTCTCTTCGGGAAGATCTTTCACCTTGGAACATTGAAGATTAAATACCGTTCCATCTGGGGAAGAGTAGCTCTGGAATTTTTCCACAGCTTCCAGAGGATTCTCCTGGGCATTTGCTTTGGCAACTAGACGCTTCGAAGCCATTTCCTTCTCAACAAGTAATTGTTTTCTGGTTTTATGCCCTTTTTTATTCTGCGGGAATTAGTAAAAATTGATGTACTATTTGGAGGGAAACAGTTGAGGCATTGAAGTCGTCCATTTTCATTGATTAATTACCTTCATGATGACTATTGGAAAAATAATTGCACCTTGAGATGAAGTATTGTTGATTTATGAGAGAAAAGGTGCCTCGGAAGAATTTTCTTTATGGTGAATTCGAGGAGATACCTCAAATCACGGCCGGTTAAATTCTCTCTGAAGGTTATGCAACTTTAAAAATATGACTCACACGCCCGGATTCCGCATTGGAAGGTTAAGTCATCGTGAAAAAGCTCAACGATTCCATTCATCCACGAATTACCCTCCAACTCAGACTCAGTGGAGAGACTCGCCCTGTTGTCAATTTCTCAAATGTCAAGTAAGTGAACTCATTAAATCCAATACATACCAAAAAATTGTTGAGTGAGGCCTATTTAAGGAAATTTCAATCGTGCACTGGCACTGCGAGAGGTTAAATGTCCAAAATTTTCATCATTATAATTGAATAAGCATTACTTTTCTTGGTTCCTAATTAGACCTCCATTCTCTGCGAATTATACACCAGTATTGAAAAAAAAAAATAGAGGAGAGCAAAAATGAAAAATAGAAAATGGTAATTGTAGACAAGTGTCCAAACAACGTCAAACTAGGAATTTAAATTCACGAAGATAACCTCATAACCCTAATACTTAGTGAATAACAAAAAGAAGAAAAGAAATCCAGAATGTATCTATACCCCTTGATTTCAGGGAACACCCTTTGAATAAAATTCCTCTCCAAAATGTCTGAAAGCGCGAGTAGTTCGACAACAACAGCCGCCGACTTCTGCCCAATGCGTCAGTGCTACGAGAACTACATTTTAATCGACGTAGGAGCGAACCTAACGAATAAGAAATACAGCCGTGATCTGGACTCTGTTATCCAACGAGCAAAAGACTCGGGAGTCCAGAAGATAATGGTAACAGGTGCCAGTATAAGATCGAGTAAAGAGGCTCTACGCCTCACCAGGATCTACCCAGGTACCCTCTACTCGACAGCTGGAGTACACCCTCACGATGCGAAATCTTGGGACGATGCAGAGACTCTGGAGGAGCTCGAAGCAATAGCTAATAATCCGGAGTGCGTGGCGATAGGTGAATGCGGGCTTGATTACAACCGCGACTTCTCGGATCCCGAGACGCAGAGATCAGTCTTTCACAAGCAGATAGAGCTGGCCTGCAGGCTGAATAAACCACTGGTAATCCATGAGAGAGGAGCACAAAAGGACGTTCTGGAGGTGTTGTCCAATTACAAGAATCGTCTGCCTCCGGTAATGATTCACTCGTTCATTGGAAATGCCGATGAGGCTCGTCTGTACCTCGATGAGGGTTTCTACCTTGGGATCACTGGCTACCTCTGCAAGGACAAGTCCGACAGTGGAGTCAGGCAGATCCTCGAGGGTGGCAATATATCTCTGGATAAAATTCTAGTGGAAACTGATGCACCATTCATGTATCCCAATACTAGGGCCAGCAAACTTCCGGTTCACGTCAAGGATGGTCTGACCGAACGGTCGATGACATTTTTGCATCGGTACTGCACCTTCCAGAGAAACGAGCCCTGTGCACTGCCTGCAGTTGTCGAGATGGTGGCAGCCTTCATGAGAAAATCACCGGAGGAAGTCGCTCTTGCCACTGCATTTAACGCACTCAAGGTCTTCGGACTGAGCCAGTGATTCAGTTGAGAACGGACTCTGGACGTAAAAGTGGCTCTTATTGAGAATCGGTGCTGATTTTAAGATGGTGCTCCTACGCGGCAGCTGGTGGGGTCTTTCAATCGAACGCCCAACAATTTTTCCCCATTATTTTAATTATTAATTTTATGTGACAAAGTCTGGAGATTTTATTTTATTTAAGTTAGAGACTAGGGGAGCTACTCCTCGTGCTTGAGAATACTCACTGATTTTTTGTCACCTCCAAATTATTATTTTTTTGGAGGTAAGGATAACGTAATTTTATTGTTGAGAATAACTATTTTCGTATAATAAAAATGTTAAGCAATTAAATGTTTCTTGATTTAGAGTTGGTGGAGTCTAATGAAAATTAAACACTCATTTATTCAGGTGCCATTTACATTGAATTCTAAATTGCTTCGTCGTATCAGTTGACAATTGCAGAGAGTTCGTCACACTTGAGTCTTATCGCTTGTGACATGTAGCGAATTCGTTCCTCCTCTGAAAGTTTTTGCCAACTTTTCGAATGAATGGGGATCACTGTGTGTTTTGTTCCTGCCTCAATTTGTTTAATTAGGAATGACCAGTGGCCAGTCAGGCGATCTGTATTGCGGGCCTGTCCATAGTTCGGGATGTACATGAATACCAAGCTGGAGGAGATGGGAAGAGTTAATTCTTCAGCGATAATCATTCTATTTATCTTACAATTATTTATTATTTATTAAAAAAGCACTTACACTTGGCCGTCTTGCAGAGCTTTCAGATCCTGCAGCTTCTCAATTACCGAATCCCCAGGATTATTAATTGCAATGGGAAAACCTCCCTTCCTCATAATCACCACATGATCTGGAGAAAAATTCCATTAACCAATCGAAAAATTAAAAAGATTTTTTTTTTTTCATTATGAATGTTTCACATATTTAGAGATTTTAGAATGTGTTGGAAAATTTTAGAATTTATGTGATATTTATCTCACCGACATAATAGCCAAATGTTGTCCTCAACCCGGTCAAGACATACTGTGGCCCACCAAGAGCGCACTCGATGGTCTTCTGCAAAGGATTCTGCAACTTCTCTAGAACGGGCATTTCGCTGCACTGTTTCAGAATGTCCTCCATTAGCCAGGGTCCCTTGTACTCCGGGAACCAAGTCTTAACCGCCTCATGCAACAGCAGAATTTTCTTTTTGAGACCATGACTCTTAAAATTTTTCATTTCAAACTCCGTGAATGTCTTCTCAAGAAGTTTCGGCCAGTACACGTCAAGGCTAGCCATACACAAACCGATCTTGGTCAGTTGAGTGGCATTTAGCTCCAGGAGCTTCTCACTCATCAAGAACTCCTTAATGGAGTCCCATAAAACTGGTTTGTAGTCGGCTTGAGATAATAAATGCCACATGGAAACAATCTGAGCCGTATCTGCATTTGCAAGGATGTTCTTGTCCTCGAAGCACTTGGCAGCCATGTAATCTAGCAGGGCAATGTTCATGTGACCGACGTTGCTATAGAAAGCAGTGACCACAGCAGCTATTTGATAGCCAAGATTCCTGGAGACAACAGTCGCTCCACAAGCATCGGCAAATCCTTCATGATAGAAAAATCCTACATTGGACTTGGTTGATGAGGAGGCGAGGCTGCCATTTATTTTTCGTATCATGTTTTGCAATTCTATTGGATTCAGTTCGTCCAACCCCTCTGCGAGAATGCCCATCATTTTGGGGACTAGAATCTTGACCTGTTCATTGGTTTGCATGTCCAAGAGGCAGAAGAGAATGTGCTTGGCTTGTGTAAGATCGATACTATCGGCACTTTCCAAAACGTTCAAAATTTTGGGGATAAACTCACTCGGTTTTTTAATCTGCCTCAGATAATGTAGACTTTTTACTAGGGAGTCTAGATTGTCAAAACACAAACGGGTTGTCAGTTGGGTCTCCAAAACGATTGGCAGAGCGATCGTTAGACCCTCGACGAGAGGCGTCTTCTGGCATTTGGTGAGAAGAAAACCTAGGAAGACGATCTCATCGAGGTTGAGCTGGTTGATGGAAGTTCTGATTATCTGCAACAGCATCTGTATGATGACGGTGGTCGCGGGTACTTGGAAGTAAATCAGGCACTTTAGGCATTTTATGGCGTCCTGCGGTCCAAGTTGGCGAATGTGCTTCTTCAGAGTTTCGCAGATAATTGAGAGTTCTTTCTTGTGGGTGATGAGGGAGGGGACCTCAGTGGCTGGGATATTTTTTGTCATTTGGAAGAGGATCTGGAGGAGCTTCACGGCATCCGTGCCTGTTATTCGAGAGGACTCTTTGTTTATTAAACCAAAGATCTCCTCCGGGAGCTGACAGTCGCGCAATTGACGAAAAATTGATCGCGGTTTGTCTGGACTCTCAAAATCGTCGAGTGCTCTTTGAGGAATCTCGGAGGTGAGGACGGCTTTAAAGAGGATTTGTAAGAGTTAATTTATAAATGTTTTTGTTGAGTGAGAGCATACTTATTTACTTCATAATAATATGCATAGTTTTCTCATTGTATAAAGCTACTTACGTCGATTAAACCTCGCCTCCAGACGCGAAGACGAATGCAATAATCTCCCTGACAAGCCACGATTGGATGTTGAGCACAAGTTTCTAAATGCTATCGATAATTTCACAACATTTCTCATGTTTGTCGACATTTTAATTATGTATATATTGTGGAAATATTCAACACAATAATAATCATATAACCTCAAAAAATCCCACGAGTTAACCCCCAACAATGACTTTAACCGAGTGTAATTGAAATCAATCACTTCAGTCCAATTTTTTATTCTTTGTAATCTCTTTTTTTTTTATTGTTATCAATTCAATTTATATTATTATTAATCATTTTAGTCCAATGTGAATACTTGAGAGAATTAAATGGGACCCTGAGGAGCACCGTGTGACTCCGAGCATTGCCGGAGAACCAAAGAGAGATATATATGTAATTGAGAATAATATTTTATGACAATAATATCAAAACAAATTTAATTTAAGAAATTGGCGAAATATTACTTAATAATTGTATAATCATTGAAAATCCATTTATGCATTTTTTCAGTTGAAAATAAATGTTTATAATTATTGATTGTATTTGAAAAATCCCGCCACAGTCACTGACTCAGTCGGTAAAGTCACTGTTCGATGATAATCTCCCCCTCCTTCCTCGGCAAAAGAAAAAAAGTTTCTCCTCGTATCTATACTATTTTTAATTCATGATTGAATAAATTGTACGAATCTGCCACCTGCAATAAACACAGGATTTTTGACAGAAGAAGAAAACTCATAAATAAAAGTCCCCCAAAACTCGCGAGTTGAAAGCGAAAAGAGTTTCCTTGATATTATTGTCAAACTAACAATAAACAGTGAAGGCATACAATTGGATAATATTCGTTGAAATCTATCGAAATACCTGACCAAAGATGATGTCAACTCAGCAGTGAATTGTCGAGAGTAATCAGGATTCAACAGTAATAAAGAAGATAAACATAAGAGGATATAATTCCTGGATAAATTGTTCCCATTACACAGCAATCGTGAATACAAGAGGCACATGTGTGTGTTGCTTGGAGAAGAATTTTGCACGAAAGATGTCGGTGACAGAGGAGAGGATCCAGGAGCTTGATCGGAGCTTCCTAGAGTTCATGAGAACATCAGATAATGTTGACATGGCATCTCAAGAGATTTATGATGATCTCTTGGATGAGGTGCTCATGGGTTTTGTTTTTGATGTCCATAGAACTATCAAGACTGGAAGCTCCGATGTTGAGGAGGGAATACCTGATGACGAGTCTTATGCTATTGTTGGTAAGATGAATCCGAGAAATTTCATTGACTCATAGAAATTGTTATTACTTCATCTTCTGATGATTAATTAAATGAATGAATTATTCCATTCCAGACTCTCCAGGCATGGACGTTTTTGGCCAGCACCCGATAAAAAAATCTCAAGAATGCAACTGTCCAAATTGTGATCGAGGTGTGGCGGCCTGTCGTTTCGCGACACACCTCGAGAAGTGCATGGGAATGGGAAGAAACAGCTCAAGAATAGCCTCCCGAAGAATAGCAAATAGTTCAAAAGACCTGAGCAACTTCAGTGGAGTAATAAGTGACGACGAGGACGATGCTGACTGGAGTGTTAACAATGACAAGAGAAAGAGGAGAAAAGACAGAAATGGAATCAAGAGAAGCAAAACCCAGAAAACCCAGAGGAATGGGGACACTCCAGAGATGCAGACGAGCAACGAGAATTCACCATCAAACTACGAGAACATGTCCATTGAGGATAAGAGAGTACTTTTGACCCAGATCTGTGGAGTCATCTCTGAACATACGAAGAAACTGTGCACGAGATCGATGAGATGTCCCCAGCACACGGACGACCAGAGGAAGGAGATGCGGGCCAATCTTGAGCTAAATGAGGGAGGACTCCAGGTGGATGTTGATGCTTATGATGAAGCTGATGGACAACATTTGAGGGACGCCCTGTCCAGGTGGGACAGAGATGGCTCCAATCAGTCTAGTCCTGCTGATTCTGCCTCAACGACATCTAATTCTTCGTTGACGAGGAAGAGGGAGGGCAAATCCAAGGGCAAGGGAAAGGGTAGCAAGAGAGATCGGGGCTCACCTATTTCACAGAATGAATGAAGAGGAGATTTCGAGGGTCGAGAAAAGAGGAGGGAGGCGAGCATGTGTTGATGAATTTTTTTAATTAAATTATTGGGTGTTTTGTTGAAGTAAATTAAATGAATTACTCGGATAAGTTGAGTTTTAGTATTAGTACTTGATAATTGGAGGAATATCCTCAGTTTTTTTCCCTTTTGAGTTGAAAGAGTTGGAAGGAGGTTCCAAACTCGGGAATGAATGTACAAAATTATATTAAATTAATAAAGTATCATAATAATTGCAGAATTGAATGGTTCATTGCTTTGACAATAATACAACTCGAATAAAAAAAATATTAATAGAACTTCACACGCAGAGGGCGTTTGTGAGCCAGTAGACATGTTTGAATGATCAATCAGTGCTCCAAAAATTTGTCTCAATACAATTGATTGTCCTTAATTATTTATAACTGAGGTAAGAATGTTTGAGATTAAATTAGAATCTGGACGGGATTGTAAAACCGTACTCAACCTTGAGAAGAGTGATTCAGTGGATGAACTGTGGAAACATCTGGAATGTCAGGTAAATGTCTTAACATCTGTGGTCTAACCTATAAGTTCATGTAATTGTCATTCAATTATATTGAATCATTGTTTAACTTGATTCAGTGACGGTTCAATTTTCAATATAACTTTTCATCTGTTATTTATCCCAGGGCTTTTCAAGAAGTAAATTCTACCTCCTTCAAAATGGAAGACCTCTAAGAGATTCAGTGAGCTCCTCCCCAAATGAAATAAGAATAATTCCAAAATGTTTGGGGGGAAAGGGAGGATTTGGTTCGATGCTGCGAGCGATTGGAGCCCAAATTGAGAAAACAACGAATCGAGAAGCATGTAGAGATCTCAGTGGTCGCAGATTGAGAGACATAAACGAGGAAAAACGACTGAAAGCATGGATTGAGAATCAGGGGAATAGGGAGGAGGAGCAGGCCGAGAGAAAGAAGAAGAAGCTAGAGAGGCTCTGCGCCGAGCCCAAGCACGAATTCAAGGACAAGAACTACGAGCACGAGAGGTCAATCCTAACCGAGAGAGTTGACGATGCTGTGGAGCAGGGGTTCAAGACAGCAGCTGCCGCCTCGATGTCGAATTCAGAGGGGAAGAGTACGAGAGCTGGGGTCAAGGGAGTGAAGAGAAAAACTCTTCTTGATGAGTTTGACGATATTGATTCCGATGAATTGAGTAGTTCTGAAGACGAGGAAAGCAATGAGCCTTGCAAGAAACTTATGAAGGGGGATGAGAAGACATCTGGAGACAGCGAATGCTCGTCCAGTATTGATGAACATTCAGAGTCTTGTTGTGATAAGAATCTAGGGGAGAAGGAGCTTGAGAAGCCTGGCGAAACACCACAAAATGGAGGGACAACAAAATGAGTGGACATTTTTTATGAGTTATAAATTTTGTAATTGAGATCTTGAGTGATAGAAATAAATAAATTGATGTATGAGTGAATACAACCTGTGGAATTATATTGGTTTGCCATCCATGAATTTAATCGGTCATTTTTTTTCTTTCTCCTCGGAATAGAGTGCAAATAAACTCTGAAATCGCATAGTCAATTTTTTACGAGTTTTTCGTTATCTGAAAACACCCGAGAAATTATTACTGAGATATATTACACGTGTAGCAACATTGATATGGGCAGTTTACTAGCGATAAGATTCACATTAAATGGCTCCTGGCGTTCATTTTGAAATTCAATACTTCAGTAGTCCTCAAACTTGAAAGCAATCTAAAAATCTAGAAACGTTTAAAAATTTTGGGACGTTATAAAATTTTTCAATCGAGAAAAATGATTTTACTTCATTACTTCGGCTTTCTTTGTATCGTGCGCACCGCTCTATGCTCCGGGAAATGTATAGAAAATAATCATGAACGAAAATTAATTCTACTTTCGGGAGGAAAACAAATTTTATAGAAAAACCGAGAAAAAATATGAGAAGAAATTCTAATGGATTTCTATTCAAGTCCAATAGAATTTCTACAAGTATATTCATTTAAAAAATTGTCGAAATTCATAATTTTTTAAATAGTATAAACTGATCCATCCAAATACAATCTCTTGACAAGAGGAAACCCTTTCAGTTATCGACGTAACAGAGCACAAGCACTGGGGCCTTCTGGAGCACGTGAAATGCGGAATGTCTAATGCAGATAGAATAATCGGAGGTAAAAATGCGTCTCTGGGGATGTATCCTTGGCTCGTGAGGATTGGATACAGGGCGGACGCATCCAGTGAAATCACTTATCGATGTGGAGGAGGTTTGGTCAGCAAATTATATGTCGTCACAGCTGCTCATTGTACAGCTCTCCTACCCCCAGGGTAATTAATCTCTATTTGTTATATGATAAAATATTATAGAAAGTTCAAATAAATGTTCTACGTCGATGTCAAATTCAGACGGCAAATGCCATGAAGAGCTTGAATTTTTTCAAGGATCCAAATAGTAACAGTAGGAGAGAAACGTAAATGTCGCCTGAAAATTATGCCAATAATTTCCTCTGACCGTGTCCTAAATCATAAAATGAAGACGCGAGTAATTACGAAGGTGACAAGCTTTACAGCCGAAGCAAAGTGAGCGAGTAGAGTTAGGAAGCGCGAAAACCAATGCAAAATAATGTTTCTCCAAAGTGTCGAGGTTGCTGCGGGGGTATTTACGACATAGGTAACGACGACGAAATTAATATTTTTCATTCAAAGATACTCATTATAAATAATGTAAGGCTAATGCATAATACCAAAAATGCAGCTTTGATTCTCCCAGTAATAAGAAAATAATAATAATAATAATAGTGGTTATTTTCTTATTTTTGAAATAGATCATCCGCAAGCAAGCATAATTCTTCAAACAGTTCAATTGCCAATTGTTTCACTGAGCTCGTGCATCCGGGCATTTAGAAAAAGTGCACCAATTGGCGATGGACAATTGTGCGTTGGCGGAGTTATCGGAGAGGACTCGTGCGGAGGGGACAGTGGTGGACCTCTCATGAAAGTCGTGGCACTTGATGGTCCACCAAAATACTATTTCATTGGTTTAGTATCTTTTGGTGCCAAAGCCTGTGGTCGCACCTCAACCCCAGCAGTTTACACAAGAATTGCCGATTATATGACATGGATTTTGGATAATATTTCGCCCTGATTTTCTATTTTTTTCATTGTAATCGAAGAATTAAGTTGAATGGAAGGCAGATTGAACCGTAAAATTAAATTTAATAAATCATATAACCGGCTTTTTTTCGGGACTTGTGTTATATGCGAAGAGAATGAGGTAATACAATTGGTGATAATGGTACATGATACACAGGGTATGTGTTTATTGGTGGTGATCGAGGGGCCCACGATACGTTATTATTTTATCATTCACACGTTTGGATGCTTGTTATATTATTGGGAGTGGGTGGAGTTCATTGGGGATGGAGTAAAGGATGGGGTATTATTATGACGCCTTGGCTGACTATTCGGGGGTTTTAGGCTTCAATAGCCGTCAAATGGAGGAGAATTTCAAGATGAAAGAGTCTTCTGCGAATAATTTTCTTTGTAACCATTTTAATTTGGTTGAGGTAATGGGCAGGAAAAAACGATTTCGACTAAAGATTACTAAAACAGTTAGACAGACTAGACTGAATAATACCATTTGAGGCGGCTAAATATATTGCTGGCTCTAAACCCTAAATGCTAAGTAATCGAATTGAGGAAGCCCCACAGAGTAAAGTACACGGATCAATACGTCAATTAATTTTAGGAAACGGCTAGGCACCTGGTGAAGTCGATCCCCTTCAGTCAATTTCCCATCGTAACTTTTAATCATCAAACTCACAAATTTAAAAAAGCAATTTAATCACTTTTGCGTAGGAAACTTTTAACGAGTCGTTCATTATTCCAGGAATAGAATGTTTTTCACTCAATTATATTCGGTCCAATAACAACTAAAATGGTCATAATTGAATGTAAAAAATCGATTTAAATTCGGATTGAGTGGCGAATGGACGATACAAGATGGCAAAAAGGTCGTTAAACGCTGCCAAATGGTGTGTGAGTGCTGTTGGTGGTATGGGTTATTGAGCGTCGAGGGATTGGCCCCTTGAGGGCCGCCATAAACAATAGGAACCACACGTAATTGATTCTCTAATAACTTAACGCGACCTAACGGGCCCTCACCAACCACTGGCATAATGTATTGGCTTCTTTCGAGCTATTTCACTTCGGGACATACGAGGATCAGAATTTAAGAGGCCATGCACAGCTCATAAACAATTCTGCTGGTATTCTCACTTGTAAATGATTATTTTCCACCTAGAAGAGAATATTTTATGACTGATTGCTACCATTTTTTAAAGACAAATCTCACTTCACAAGACAAAAACTGAGAGTTACGAATGCTCGGTGAAAAGGGGATGGAAAAATTCAAAAGGTGGCTTTAAAAAATTCTTGAGGAAAAAAAATAAACCTCACGAAGGAATGGAGGAGAACCGAGAAATTGGGGAAAGCAAATGCTTTTCTCCGTGAAAGCACGTGCCTCAATAACCCAGAGGGATCGGGGACGTGACTAAAGAGGCCCCTCGTTACCGATAATCGCTCCCATCGGTAATACACAGCCTCCTCAACCCCCTATACACGTTCTTAAATCCAACCAACACCTAAACATGGTCATCATGGGCCAGCAGTTATAATAAGAACGCTTCGGGAGTACCTTGTGACCCCAGATTTCTCGATCGTTCATCACACGTATACGAGACACTGCAGGAAGTGGGAACTCATGCACCTATCGATGGTGCACCGTTATGACCGTCCAATTTACCCTTAACGATTTATTTTTTATGAATTATCTCTAAATTCATGAATTAAAAATTGTCAAGATATTTTTAATTATACGACGAGAGATTTTTCAGTAAAAATACCGTTGCATTTGATTCTGCGTGTGTTATACGATCAAGCCTGACAAGTGTCAGACTCAATAATTTATATATACGATAGAAGAGAACGATGAGCAACAAACATGATGTATTAAATAATTTGTGCCACGTGGAGACAAAAGAAATTCTCCACTTGTTATTCTTCAGATAAAAATCGAGACGGTGAATAAAAAATTTTGTTCGCATGGATATTTCCTATGAAAAAAAATGATCAACGATCGTTTGGCAAATCTCGTCTAAACCACACGTGTTTCCCCAGCCCACCACGTATCCAAAGTCTCTCTTTCTCTCTCTCTCTCTCTCCCTCGTATTCATGTATTCTCAAGTTAGTGCAAGAGGACGTAGTTCATAAATACGCCCCGGTTCGGTTGTAAATCTTTCTTACCACCATGGAAGGTGGTCTACCTCGTTCCCAACCGTCTTCCCCCGTTGTTAATTGCCGTGTTTTAACACCTATCCCTACGATCGATCCTAAAGCCCCAAGCTCCGGGTGCGTCTAACTCCTTCTCTTATTTCTCTCATTGGTTTTTTTTTTAATTTTTGTAGCGCTTCTTTTTCCCCAGCCCTTGCCGTCTCTCTCCAGCGTATGGCGGACTCGGAGTCTCCTTCCTATGTTAGCGAAAACACGTGGACATAAAGAAGACAACGTGTTTGAGATAAGAACACTCCTTCCCTTTTTCGTTTAACTCAAGTTCTGAGATTATTTGAGATTATTCTAATTTCGTCGCTGAAGATATCGGCAGATTTTGGAGTTTATTTCCCTCTCTGCTTGGATATTTTTATTCATTTCATGCTATTAAATTTTTTAATTTTACATAAACTTCGCCCAAAAATAAAAATTGAAATCTCAAAGAATCTCAGCGAAAAAAAAAAACACTGGCTTTTGATATTCGCGGATATCTCCAGAAATTACGATAATTCAGATGGAGTGAGCACCAAAAGAATATGACTTGCGTTTTATCAAAAATGGCGTGACGTATAAGCGTTACTCCCAGAGGTTCTCTCCTCTCCCCTACAACCTACCCATTTCACTTATATTATTACCGACATACATATTTATGCCATGAACTCGAAACGAGTCTCATATATATAGTGTCTCTCGCGCGCAAAAGAGAGAAAGAGAGATGGTGGTATTGGTGGTAGAAGGGACGAGAGGAAGAAAGGAAGAGGGGCTTTGAGTTAGTTATTACCGAATCAATTACCAGTCCGGTATTTATAGGGTGGGTAGTAGCGTGTTTTTCGTTTTGTTCAGTTGGTAAGAGTCCACGCCGGGGCAAGATGGCGCACGATGATACCAGTACATGTGCATTTTTATAATCTGAATAAAACACAAATGCCCACTTTGAGTATTGATGGATCGATTACTTTGAAGAGCTTTTTGGAATCGGCGCAAGAAGCTTTGCAAAGTATGGGGCTCCACCTCGTATTTTTCTATCACTAATTAAACCTATTTATCCTCTTCAAATTGCCCACAACTTATTTTACTCGCTCTTTCGTTATCACTCGCGACGTCTAAATTTTACTTTTCTCATTCATTTAATTATATTTTGCGAAGACCTACAGTGTGACTTGAATTATCCGCCGGAGGGGTCTGGACCCCTTCCGAGTTTACAATTACGGAAGAGTCGACCCCTATCCCCTGAATGCACCCTTCAACAAGAATCAGGAAAAAAAAAATATATGAAAATAGTGTTTGGACAGACTGTATAATCGATACGTCATTGGAGGGGGTCTCCACGGCAGGAAGCGCTGCCCATTAAATAAGCCAACTATGAGAAGTCAAAATGAATGAGAAGCCCCGAATAAAAACACCAGATCCAATCGCTTGTGCAATGCACAAGACTAGATGATTTTACCGATCGGTTGGTTAAATTTTGCAGATGATTTCTCCCAGCCTGCATGAGTGAGTATTTCTGTACAATTCCGTTTTCTTGTTTTCTTGTTTTTTGTCAATTTTTCCTAGCCGCAGATCTGCTTTACCAATTACACTCAGGTGATTAGAGAGCAGACTGGGGGTGGCATCATTTCATTGATGGGCAGGCGCTCGTTCACGTGCACATCCCAATAATGTAACACGTGTTGACGTAATTGTGTAATGTGTTTTCGCAGAAGGAAATTATTAAGCTTTTCCCTCTTCGTCAACGAATGAAGAGGAAATACCCAAGAAAGATGGCCACTGAAAAATTATTCAGAACTTCTGAGTTCTGTGAATAAGACCAACTCGAGTAAATACAAATGATAATGCGTCTGGACAAGATAACGAGGTGGTCATTAAAGTTGGGTAGGACGCGTGACGTGAAAAAACAAGATATCAAAACGCCTAATTCAAAAAGCCGGCCACGTGCCAGTCTCACGTTTCAATGCAGTTGTGTCACGGTAACTGACACAAAATAAGTCCCATTCAAGGGTTCACATTCACTCCACCCTCCGCCTGCTTCCCTTCATCCGAGTCGTTTCCCACTCACTTATTTGCCTCTTTTTCAACGTGTTTTTCTTCGTGGTACAGTGCAATTGCACGTCGCCCGAGGTTTCCTTCACCCGTAATCGATAGCCCTCGCTCGATTCTCCAATTACGAGGAGGGAAAGGTAGACCAAGTGATGGGTTTGCTGTGCCCGCTACCGCAGTCGATTAAAAAAAAAAAAAAACCAACTGGTGATTGATCCCACATTTTATGAATTAATTATATCTATCCATTTTGACTTCCCACCATTGTCAAGAATATTTGCCCACAAAAAAAATCCACTTCCTCTCGCGACATTTTTATCCAGTTATTCCTCTCGGTATTTCCCTCCAGGGATCAGCGCAAGAGGTAAAAAGTGCGGTCGAGGGGGAGGCGGGCGGCGGGTAGCGGGGGGGTGGCAAAAGGGAGTACGAAAGGAGGTGGTGACGGTGTGGTGGCTGTGATCTCACGTTACCTAGTGGGACCCCAGGTGTCCGATTACCCTTCTCCAGCCGCATCTTCCTCACTGGTTGCCTTCCGTCGAGTTTTGCCACCATCCGGAGCACAACATCAAGCCACCCCACCCCCTTCATGGACCGCCCAGAATAACCAGAAGAGCATTTTAGGGAGAGTATCAATTAACCCGATGGAAAAGTCACTATTCCCTTTTCTCCAGTGTTTCAATGATGTAAAAATTAGCGAACCGTTGCAATAAAAAGACGAAAAAAATGAGAATTAAAATCTCCGGGATTTAGCAAAAACTTGTTTTCATTTTTTCTCTAGGACAAAGAAGTGGACATGGACTCGCATGACGGACTCTGGCTCCATTATTACCTCACACTGGCCTGCATATCCCTCCAACTTCAGGGTGGCGTCACGCTCGAGACGCTTCCGGTGTTGGATTACCCTACGACGTCTTCTCGAAGGTGAACGCAAGAGAAATAAAAAATAATGCGAGTTGAGGGGAAAAAATAAATAATGCTGTAACTCATTCGGCCGTGGAATACGTCTCGCTGGTTAGTTTCATTGGTGACGAATGACTCTTCGGGTTATTGGGAGGAGGGGGTGGTTCTGGAGATTTTTTTTTGCGAGAGTGGGGAAGCAGTTTCTATTACATGATAACGAACTAAAATTTCTCGCTCATGCTCATCGGAACAGCAGTCGATATAAACAAGTTCAAGACTCCACGAAAACCGTACGCATAAAATAAAAGTCGCTCCCATTTCGCGGCAAGCACTGTAACCCTAACTCCCTAACTTCTTAATAAAAAAAAACAAACTCCCGATAATTACCCTCACCATTTTTTCCCCATGTAAAAATGCGGCACGTGGCACCATATCATCTCGAGTTACCCCAGCCTCACAATCTCAAAAATTACGTCACCGTTAGCCTGTTGAAACATTCTATTCCCCCTATCACTGCTGGGCAATCGGATTTTATCCCTGCCTCATCAAAAACAATTCTCAACATTCTCTCCGGCAGTTATTTTGCTTTAAAAAGAAAAAAACACCTCATTCTTTTCATCCTCACTCGCATGGCGAACAAATTAGTGACTCTGGAACCAGTGTCAGCGTGTACCTTCGTGTGTGGGTGTATCGGGTACATTCAATAACTAACTCGATTCATCGTGCGTGGGCCAATGTTGGTCGCGTGATCGTTTTCCTCTGCTACATTCCCCGGAGACTTTTCTTTTTTACTATTTTTTTGCCCGTGTATTTCACTCGATTTTTCCCCTTTCTTCTTTTTTCTTATCAACTCATTTGGTTGTTTTGCCCTCGACGATTTGTTCTGTGGATTTTTCGAGAGAACCCGCGGGGAAAGGGAGTGTGGGAGTCGCGGGGTGGGCCACCTGTCCAAGCTTGGTATGCACCGATAGCATCAAAGAAGAGGAACCAAACGGGTAACGAACGCTCAGCAAACGCTGAGCAAAGACAAGGGCGGTAACTCACACCAGACAAATTATAGACCGGTCCCCCGGCACCTCACACATTTAAATATCCCGCCTGCGTGTTGGCTTTTTTTTTTTTTATTTTCGGTGAATCTCTGGTGGACTTGGGAAAAAAATTTTCAAGCCTGTGAACATGCTATCGCTGCAGGCGAGTATTTTTGGAAATGTCGAGGGAGTGAGTTATTGGAGTTGGAGGGAAAAGTAGAGAGGTCAGCGGGAAAAATTGAATATCATTTGTTCATTAATTTTCATTGAATTTCGTTTGAATTTCATTTCCGCGAACAAAACCTAATGACGTTTGTTTATGCCAAGAGTTAAGGGAGAAGAGTTAGATTAGATATGGCGGTAGGTAGACACGTAGAAAACCCAGTCGCTCCACCACTGGCCACCATTCAAGGAACCCTAGCAGAGTTCTCGGTACGAGAGACCAGAAGTTATACATACGATTATCCTCGGGGAAGCGAGTAGAGACAAATGAGTCTCGGGTCCCCCCGCACGACTGCATTTAATCAAACTTTTTGCTAGATATCCGTGATAGAGGCTTTTTCCCCACCCCTCACAAGTCAAACTACATTCAATCATGCTATCTCGCAGTCGATAATTTCCTTTTTCACCATATCCTCGCAATTTTTTGTACTGATTAAATTAAAATTTCCTAAAGGCAATTAATTTTCATTTTTAACCCGGCATTTCCGTAATTTTTGAGCTCTCATTAAATTCCGATTTTGGTTTCCTCCTCTTACAACTCGAGTGTCTGCACTAGCTCAACTCACTCTACCTCTCGCGGTTAATTTTTTTATTCATTATTCCGAGGGCAAAAGGGATGTCGGAGGGCCGGTGGTTGCAGACTGTGGCTTTTTGGGAGCTTCCCCAATGGCGCAGACAGGCAGACTTCTCTCGTGTGTTAGTTTGTACGCCGGAACCGATGACGTTAGTAACCCGATATCGGCGCGGCGTTAGCATCCATGTCCCGCAGACGGCTTCCATATAGACGTTCCACCAGGGGAATAACAGAGTCGTGGCGCGGGGAGGGAGGGAGGAGGGGAGCCCTCGGTCACGCGTTTGTTGTAGGTGTTTCCATTATCCAGTTTTGCAAATATACATGGTATTTCGTAAGGCTAACGTGGAATTCAATCATCTTAAATTCAATCCTCGGTTTGCTCGCCTTGCTCAAAATTTCATTTTTCCAGTGCAATATTTTCTCGGCAAATCAAAAGCAGAAAATAATCAAGAGAATTCATTAAATCGAGATCAATGTGAAGCCTCGAAAATCCTCAGAATTCCCTTGTTACTCCGAGAATTTAATTTTCACTGAGATAAAAACAATTAAACGAAACTAATCAGATCTTTACAAGCAGGTCGCGCCAGGTCAACGATTTATTAAACAGGTGGTAAAATCATACCCGATGCATCTGGAAATGCGGTACGAGGGTCCAGTGTCGATGGAATTCTTCGATAAGTGAAATTCCACCTCAAACGACAGAATTCCAAGATCCAAGATCTTGGGGACGAGATAGAACGTCGAAGTCCAACGCGGAAGGGATTTGGCATTATTAGTGGGACTGCAGACAGTCTGACGGCATTTTTTTTGTGCACCCGTCACTCGAGGTGACAACAATATGCCCATTGGATTAATTCTGGTGTATATTGAGTGATACTTTATTATTCCCTCATGATGGGTAACAAGGGTAGATCCGTATCCCCCCCTCTCCGATACAACACGAGACATACCCCTCGAGGGGATGAATTTGTGGTGAAGAAAACTCGGAAGTCACTTACCACTCGTCTCAATTTTCAGCCTGGTTCTTTGTTGTGTGGGAATCGAAAGGGAGCGGAGATGATCTCATTACCAGTGGCGATGCCGTACTGTCTCCCCCAGGACAGAAAATTTATTTAGTTTTTCTAGTTCCTATTAATTTAATTTCTTTCGCCGAATTAAACTCAAGTGAAATTCAAATTTTCCTGTGAAATGTACATGTTTCAACGTTTGTGAGTTACAATTTAAAATTGTAAAATTTTAGCCTCCTTTTGATTTTGCTCAAACAAACTTTTGACATCTCTCGCGAGGATAAGCCCTCGCGTTTTGTATTCACGCCTCGAGCAACACCATGAAATTCATTGAAATTGAAAGATGGTTACACAAATGGCAGACACACAGCGAGAACAGGAGAAAATAATAAAGAAAAAAAAAATGGCTCGAGTACATTCGCATTGGTCCGTGGTTTCCATGGATGCCTGACGAGCCGAGGTAGAGGGATCGATCTCGTCGGCTGGCTTCCGAGCATGCTCCAACACCCGTCATGGTTCCCATGCTTTTGTTCACCGCATTACTTTGTTTTTTTCCCTTTCGTTTGTGTTAAATTAACCTGAATGTCACACCGAGTTCTTCATTTTGACGCGAAATTTTTTGTGAATTCTCTCTTGGCATGTTTCGATCCTTTTGATTACTAAAAATGGAGAGTTTGAAGATGCTCAAGACCCTCAGAAAATTCTGCAGATTGCAGGTTTGATTAAGCTATTTTGTGTTAATAATACAAAAATATGACACAATAAAAATGGTCTGATTCGGACCAATTTTTATCACTTAAATCAGACCGATTTATTCGATTTCATTAGAGTTAATTTTTTTAGTTTCAATCGAATTTTTTTTTTTTGCCTGTAGAAGTCTTTTCTAGTTGTTAAACATTAGGAATTAAAAGACAATTATTTTCCATCAGATCCGACGAAATCTGCACTTCCACACCTCGTCCTCTACCCGCAAAACCTGGAGTCACTTCCAATTTCTAAAAGCCACCCGCAATTCCTCCCTGAAGACTCCCGAGAAGCTGCCAAAGACAGTGGATTCCTTAAGGACCCCCAAGGTAGTTCTAGCCTCCCCTCTCCCGCTGAGCTCCTCCCTCCCGCCCAACTTGAGCCCTCCGCAGCCCTCGAGAATCCCCCGAAGTCGTGTATTCTACTCAACTTGCTCCGACAAACCTCCGAAGAAGCCGGACTGCTCTTCAAAACCGAAGAAATGTCCCGAGGAGTCAACCTGCAGTGAGAAATCCTTCGAGAATTTCTGCCCGAATTACAATGACCAGACGTCGTGCAGTACGAACAAGCCTCAATGCCCGGAGAAGTGTCAGGAGTCACCGAAGCCCAAGCCCAAGCCCAAGCCCAAGCCTTGCCCTCCACCAGAGGACAGATCTGTCTGCGTGAAGCCCAAGCCCAAGCCGAAAGCCTGCTCTCAATCTGAGGACAGATCAGTTTGCTCAAAACCCCGGCCAAAGCCCTCAGGATGCGGCGGAGGAAAGAAGCCCCCTCCTTGCTCTAGATCCTACTCGTCGTGTGCCGCCGAGGCTACTGATAAGACACCAGATCTGACGTTTGGAGAGAGACAGCGTCGGAAGATTGCCGAGTTTTGCTCCAGAAGAAAAATGAGTGGAACAAAGGAGAGTGAGATTGTCGGGAAAGCTGGAGGCGAGGAGTGTGAGAAGGACGAGAGCCCTGGGGACAGGCTGAAGAGGGAGAAGGAGGAGATGGCAGAGTGCTTGAAGAGAAAAATTAAATTTTCGGAATTGGGGTACACGAGGGTTCACTGCAAAGAGTGCATCAGAGATATCATATCGAGGGACGCCAAGAGATTTCTGCGGGAATTGGATCCTTACGGTGGGATTCTTCGTCAGAAAGTTGGCAAGGTGTCTTGTAAGCATGAAGAGCGGGCTCAAAGGAGAAAGAACAATTGGATTGAGTCGATATTGACTCGGCACAATAATTAAATAGACTCACCACCCCGAAAATGCTCAACTGCACGGAGAAAAGATGACTTTAAAAAAATCCTGTAAATAGTGATTTTCCTTTTGCTTTTGGGATGACGCATAACCAATAAATGTCACTCTATATCACTCGACTAATCCTTTCATTCTCTGCTTGAAAAGCATCACTCTATCATGATGAAAAGTCCACTTAAACACTTGTGCACACCTCGATATCGAAAATCCGCAATCAATCAAGCAATAAATCACCGAATGCTCCCGAATAGAGACGTATTGCTCCAATGATCCCTCCTCTCCCCCGCCGTTTACCAGTCATCAACTTTCAGTTGAGTTTCACGTCAGAGATCTCCCATTGAATTTCCTCTTCATCCTCAACATTTTTTTCTCTCTTTCTCGTGACAATGATGAGGGGGCATTGCGCAGCTCCAACGTACACTAGTTCTCCCTGGATAACAAATTGAATAGAGTGAAAAACTGGTGGGGTCAGGACGCAATTACGCGGCCATTCAGGCACACCATGAGGTCCTTTACGGGAGTATAACGCAAGGGTCTACCGGAGTACCTGGCGCCTATGTTTCGTTTGAGGTGCCCCTCCATAGAGTAGATGACAAGCATACACTCACTGCATGCCGCCACTTATGGGAACGTGATACGCAGTGCTTTTGCGACCGATGTTCTTTTATGAGTTTTTCTGTATATCCCCCCCTCATCCTCAGTATTCCTCTCACCCATTCTCTCCATTGTTGCGCAATGCCACTGCCAGGCATCATCCCTCCCGCCTCCCTTTTTTTAGTTTATTATTGAGAACAATGGGAATCATGCTGGTGTGTCCTGGATATGTTCATCCTCCTTTGGAGATTATTTGTTTTCTCGGTCGGAATTTTCTTTATTCGGTGGCTGAGGGCTGCGGGGTTGACTTCTTCTGAGGTTTGAAAATCTCAATTTATACCTCCATTTGCCCCTAATCCAAAAAAAAAATGCGGCCCCATGAAAAATAAATGAAGAGTATTAATTTTCCTTTTCGATTAGAATTTCCTACTTGCCTTGAATCCCCCCTCCAATGAAGATGACTTCATCCAACAGTTATTACTGTTGGAAAAGCCCCAAAATTCTCATGTGGATGGGAAATCTCGAGGAGACTCCACGCAGAGAGTAATGAATCGTCGTCTCCCTTCCCGTATCACTCCCATGTCACCTCCTCCTCATAATGATAAATGTCTTTTTGGAGTAGTCGACACTGCTCACTCTTTTTCGTAGGGTCTCCCCCCAAATGGTCTATTGAAGACCGAATGTCAGCGGGGACCTCCTGCCGAGTGCTAACTAGTATGTTTTTGTCTATCAGTTACCACTACTTTTCGGAAGCCGTTTGAGATTTTTTCTGTTGAAAGACGACCCAGCGGGAGTTGCGGTGGGGGTCCCTCCTCCCGGGATCCCCCACCTCAACCGTGAAATACATCAATTATTGATCATCCAGGCTTTCGCCAGTAATTTTCCTCCTTAATAATAATTGACGAGCCACAAAAACAGATTGTTAAGGATTGGGAAGTCATTAAAATTTCATTAGCTTCACGGAAATTTGTCGCTCTCTGCGTCAGAAGCGGCGCAGACTAAAGGGACTAACCGACGAATATTCATACACGTGGAAACATAGTGACACCAGGCCTCGTCCCTCCATGCGGTTCGTCCCGTGTCAATCAAAAAATGGTAAAACAAACGACTGGTCTGTTCAGAAAAGAAGGGAACGGCCTTTTTAAAATGTGAACATCAGGCATTTCAGGAATAACACGACCGACGGCTATTTTCCTAATGCCGCTGACTTCTTCTAGCGTCTGTGAAAACAATTCAAGTGTCTTCATCCGAATTTTTCCCTCCCGAATCCTTGGGGACTTTCGGTCTTTTCGTTTATCCATGCACCCCAAATATTTGTCTTTTCCATGGAAGGAGGCAGCAATTTGACTTCAGGATTAACCCGTGCAATAAAACTAATTTACGATAAGCAGTAGTGAATCATGAGGATTCTGTCACAACAGAACTTTATGGGGGGATTTTTAAAATTTCAAGTACTGTTGAGTTTATGATTTTCTCTCAGTGTCTCACACACATGATTCTTAAATTATGCTATCGCCACTTGAGAATTTAAATTTTCTAAAGTCTCAACCTGAAATGTACGAAGTCGTTGAAAATCATAATTTTATGAACCGTAAAACCATAAATCCATCTTCATAGTGAAAAAGACAATAAAAAATCGTATATATAGATTAATAGCGCTGGAAACATCGACCACCCTCTCACCATCGTCCGTCCAAAAAACTTGAATTACCAAAAACAAAAAAAAAAGGAAAGAAATGATGGAGTCCTACATCTCAGAATCAACTTCCGTCTAATGCCAATTATTCATTTCATCGGATGAGCATCGTTCCCGATAAAAATGATCACGAGCAGGAGTGCCAAAGGGCGGGTTGCCGTAGTCCTGCATCTAAGGGATGCAAAAATACCCATTTATCTTGTGCGGCCGTTTCAACCAATACCGAATAGCCATGTTCGCGGTGTGCCCGCCCACCAACCAATGACCCTCAACTTAAAGCTCTCTTGGGAGACGGGTCCCGCCCCGGCCAATCGCTGAGCGCAGGCATAAACCCAGGGAGCCCTGGATTCTGTACGAAAGACGAGACCAGTCGTCTCGGATGCGTGTGCTGGGGAACATCGTAAGAGAGTGATAGACGGATTATCTCCGGGGAAAAAAACGCAAATAAATCCCCCAAAATCGCGAGGAATAAAATATCTAGTGATGAGTGCAGCTGATGATGCTGAAGTGAACAACCCGTGACTTTTGATTGTCAATGGGACGACTTCCAACCGAGTTCCGACTTCTAAGAATAACCGAGAGTGTTCGCAAAACGAGGAGGAATTGATATAAATACCGAATTCCACTTGAGAAATTCCGGTGGAAGGAGAGATTAATCCCCGAGTGACTCGACTCACGGGGAAAAAAAATTCGCCGTAAGTCTTGTAATCGGATGAGAGGGACGGGTAACGGAAGACAATTAAGAAGTGAAAGATAACTCCGGTCTGGTAATAACCAGGGCTTAGTGAATAATTGGAGAAGTGAGGATAAAGTAATTTGAGATATATTCGCTCGGTGTGTCTAGCAGAAAAATCTAGAGCTTGAAAACTCACGAGTGGAGTTTAAGTTCTAAAAATAATAATCAGCGAACGAGCCGAAGTATTTGCCGCGTCAGCATTTGTCGATAATTCAAGTGTTGATGATTTTTATGACCACACTGATGCTGTTGATGATGAGAATGAGTAGTTCGATGTGATTGTGCTTGTGAGGGATTTGGATTTTTCGGTGGTAGAGCTGTGGGGGATTGGATTATGAAGACTTGCTGAGGTTCAAGCTGTCCGCCACTAGTTGATTTTTACTACTAGACGTCCGAAGGAACCTCCCCCCCCCCCTCCAAAACCTATTTAGTTTAGTAAAATAACGTGATAACCGAGGGTGTAAGTGGTAATTGTGTTGTTAACAGTGGAGGGTGGAGGTAACGGTGTCCCAGGGGGCGTAGTAGGCCCCGATGAGGTGATGATGGGCTATAGTGCCACAGGGGCCAGTGGCGCTATGGGACCGTCAGCGGGTGCTGATGTCCTTGGCTCGACGGGTGATTACAGCCCCCAGGGTACACCCAATTCCCTGGGTGGGCATAATACGGGTCCAGTTGATACAGCTGCTTACACAACTAGTGCCACTGGACCTACCACCTACAGCCCACAAGACAGTCCAGCGAGTTCGGCTGGTGGTGGCAATAGTAATGGACAATTACCGAGTTTTGGATTCACTCAGGAGCAAGTTGCTTGCGTCTGCGAGGTGAGTAGTAGGTGGTACGAGTCCCTGCTTCAGTAAATGTTCGATGCAGGAGTGAAGGGTGGGAGGGGGAGGGTGAACGGTTCAAGTTGGGTTAGCTTCTTGATCAGTATTCAGCGAATCTCTCAGAGTCCAACTATCGACTACTTGTTTAGATCCGGAGATATTTCACGAAAACTTGAGCAAATAATCGATGTAATGAGCAACGAAATGGTGGATGTCGACTCATCTCGGCACCTACAGGAGATGACAATATTTTTGTTGAGCAAAGTGAGAGCTACAAAAAATGTTACGATAAGAGGTCGGCTTGGAAACTGATCAAGAGTGAAAAGTTGACTTGAATAGGTTTACCGCTTGGCTATTGAAATCGTTCTACCGCTTCGCTACTGAATGTGAATGTGTAAGAGTGAAGCAATTTTCCTCCAGAATGGTCTAGTTGGCTATTGGGGGCAGATTGAAACACTGACACGATGATTAATCAATTGCGAAAGACCCAGGGAATTCCCCATAAACTCCAAATTAAAATGACGCGTCTGATATTGAGTCGATGAATGTTCGAAGAATCAAGTTGAAATGCTTCTTAATCGAAAAAAAAAAACAAATTTCAGTCTCATTAGCAATTTATCAGACGTCGTCAACTCCTTGCTTGCATCACATAGGACTTGTCCAAATCAGTTGCTAGTTTAACGAAATCATTGACTCAGTCGATGTTGAATCCATGTGATGTGAGCGCTAGTTGTCTTGTATGACATATGTACTCAGAGACCTAGTTAATCTGTTATACAGTCGTGAAAATATGATCTAGAACTCTTGAAAGACAAACACAGCCAATCTCTACGAGACTCGGAAAGATTATATATTATTTGGAATAATAATTTGGGCCTCGAAAAATCTGGATTCTAGTGTGCAGTTGCTGTGAGCAGTGTCTCACAGAATTATGATCTATTCCCCCGCAAAAATAATAATAATAATAGTAATTTGCCTTAGAGCCTTGAAATTTCAATTGAAACCTTTCATAAGTCAGAAGTCTTGGGCTGCCATTTTAAATTAGTCAGTGGAACAATCGTTTCGATTTTTTTGTTTAACTCCATCGAAATAAAGTAAAATTTACGACAGGTGTCTTCCAAGAGTTCGAGATGATAGATACAAGATAAACTAGATTAATAAGGAGAACCCGGGATGAGTTCTGCCGACTAACAGTGTGCCCCCCCTGTCTATCGTCTTCAAGGCGATGGTGTCGTCTGTCCAGGTACTCCAGCAGGCTGGTTCTGTTGAGCGTCTTGGCAGATTTCTCTGGTCATTGCCGCAATGCGCTAGACTTCAACGCCACGAGAGTGTCCTGAAGGCCAAAGCAATAGTGGCCTTTCACCGTTATAACTTCAAGCAACTCTACCAGATCCTGGAGAGCAATACATTCAGCCCTCACAATCATCCTAAACTGCAGGCGCTGTGGCTTAAGGCGCACTACATAGAGGCGGAGAAGTTGCGGGGTAGAGCACTTGGTGCCGTCGGTCAGTAATTATTTTCTCTGACGATTTGTCTCACTGGTATAGCCACCAGATGTGGCGAAAAAGCAAAAACTAAAGCTCCCATGGGAGCCATGCAGTTGTTGCTTTATCGCGAGCTCTGTCAACTCTGCTCTAATATTGTTCGAGTCTGATGATCATTGTCTGATTGGATTTTCAGGGAAGTACAGAGTAAGACGTAAATTTCCACTGCCCCGTACCATTTGGGACGGAGAGGAGACGTCTTACTGTTTCAAGGAGAAGTCGAGGAGTGTCTTGAGGGAGTGGTACTCGACGAATCCTTATCCGTCGCCCCGAGAGAAGCGAGAACTCGCGGATAGTACGGGCCTCACCACTACGCAAGTCAGCAATTGGTTTAAGAACAGGAGACAGCGGGACAGAGCTGCCGAGCAAAGGTGAGTTCACATTGCTTTTGTTCCAGAAGAAAGCTCTGTTATCGTTGGAAATTGCGTTCGGGATTTTTTTTGCCTTTATGATGATATGCTATGGTCTGAAGAATTCAGAAGAGCAATTTTTATACCATCAGCATTGCATCAAACGAAAAATTAAGACCCATGAATCTCAACCAGGGGAGTTCAGAACGAGAGCATGACTCCCGTTGATCCGTATGTTGTTCCGAAGGTCGTTGCCCCACATCCGATTTTAGAATATCCCCGAAAGCATGCGCGCGAGCAACACCAGACGTGTACAACGTAATGTCTCCCACGAAGCGCATCGGTCTCACGTTGAATACCAGACGACAGTTGAAAAAGGTATAACGAGATGTTGTTATTGGTGTTCATGGTTGATTCACGAGAAGGCTCAACATATGTGTGAACTTGTTGTCATTGATACTGGTCGCGTGAAGTTGCATTTCCGGGATGATCATTCATAGAGAACGGACGTTAACAACTGAGCTAAGATGAATATACCCCTGACCGTTGGGTGAGTTTTGCAAAAAGATATCGTCAGCCATTGAGATAGGAAGTGGGAAGCACCAGTGTTGCTTGAAACGCCACAGGGTATCGTATCGAATTTCTCAAACCATGGCTTCTGTGTATTCCCATGAATAAGTTGAATCTGTATGGCTTTGGCTATAACCGAATATATTAGCTCGAGGATGCTGGTAGATACAACAGATGGCTGAGTCGAGCAGTCGATGGTTTGTCGGGAGATGAGTTGTTGAAATTAACTGAGCAGATCAATTTATTTGGATTTCAATAATCCGAAATTTTTAAGAAGAAGCTCAAACCAGTGGATTATTTAATCGCGAAAACTCCAATTAAGGAGATCCTCGAGACCCTGAAGACGAAGCCATCGTACAATCCATCTTTTTTACAATTGAAGAAGGAATGTCCGTTCTCATTGGGAAGTCGTCATTTGCTTGTGCAATTGTTCTCTTCCTCTCTCGTTAAAATCTCAGGCTCAGTTTCATCGGATTACTTAGCATCACATTATCACCGCTAAACTCTCAACAATGTTTGCCTATCAACAAAGCTGGAGCCATCGATAAGAGAATCGAAACCAAAACAAAAGAGTTTTGCATCTCATTCTGAGAAGTCTGATATCTTGACCACATGACATCAGCCAGAAACTGCTGACTGGTATTCATTCTCGCTAGTTCCTTTTTCGCGAAGCAACTTTTTTTTTTTTGCTTGTTTAAATTGTTTTGTCTATATGAAAGAGGTGTTGGAACGATGTGTTTTATATTGCACGACAAAACGCCTACGATTGTAACATACGCCCCCGGGATTCTCCCCATGGGAGTTGGACGAAGCCGCCCCCCTGGCGGCATCCGACGATCGTTTATCTCGAGTATTAAACGATGTGCCAGCTAATGGACTTTTATGAAGCTGAAACTAGAAAAAATTTGCCAGTGGAAGGCTACATTTTGAGGAGTCGGGGGAATCGTCTTTCAATGTTGCAAATTTGAATTTAATTCGCGACTATAAGTGTCAGTGATATTATTCTTTTGATTTTTGGAAATGTTGAGATCCGAACATTTCCAGTTAAATCTCAAATTGATCTTCCCCAAAATTCATCCAAAGTCCCCATAATTGTAATTGAAAATTTTTCCCCGTCCGCTCCACTAAAACTTCGAAACCCAAGCCAACAAACTGAAGCAGTCCGAAGACAATCAAACTGGATCTGTTAGCCGAAAGCCATACATTTGAGATAATCCCGACATATTCCTAGAAATCCGCCGTTTCTTGTACCAAAAATGGCAGCCGTCTCGGATTGCCGCGCGATTACCCCTCGCCTTTCACGTAAAAGAGAAAGAAAACCAGAAAATAAACTCCAAAAATAACCGTTAAAACCCAGAAAAGCAAATGGCGTCTAGCGGGCTTCGAAGGGGGTTGCGCGCGAGGGTAAGAGCCAAGCCGGATTCGAGGGTATGGCTGCGCCAATATTGACACTCTGTGAAAGTTCGTGGGAGTGCGTAAGTGCTCTTCCTACCCTCTTCCCTCCTCCCTCGTCACTCCACTTTTGCCCGAAACATTTCTCTTTCCTTCTCCTTACACCCCTCTATAGAAAAAAATCTTTTCCGTAGAATAAAAAAATGACGACCCGGTAATTTTAATTCCACCGCTTCTCGACTGGAGAATGAAAGAGATGATAGGACACCCGCCATTTTGAATTCCATCTGGGAAATAAAGAGGGCATAAAAATGCTCCCGATGTCCCTGGTCTTACAAAGGGAATGAACAAAGGGAAAACAAAGGGGGTCCCTCACGCATTCAATGTTTGTGCACGCCCACACTGGGCAATATGGTGGTACATTTTTTTTTTTTCGAGGGGTGGTACTCGCTATATCTGAGTAAATGTTTTGTTGACACACGAAGAGTGGAACCATTACTGCCACATTCACCCTCGCCATTCTCTCCCTCTTGACATTTTTTCCCCCTTCGCGACGAGGTACTAACGATGAAGTACTCCCGATGACTCGGGGAGAGAATGGAGTTGAGATTATCTTTGGCAACCCCAGACGTTCGAGACGAAACCGTTCAAGCAAGATAAATTTTTACTTTGAGATTTCAACGATGAGATTGTCAGAAAAAATTGAATTTTTGATTTTCAATCGTAAAATAGAGACTTGCAAATTTTTTCCACAACAACTGACTCGTAAGCCTTGAAGAGCCGATTCAGCAAAAAATTTAAACAAAAAGAGAAAAGTTTTTCGTGAAGTTGCCATTTTTTTCGGTAACAAAATCTTTTGTAGTTTTGATTTCTACTTCTGGAATTCAGTCATTACGGGATCATCTCAGCAGCTGACAGGCACGTCTAAAGGTTCACTTCAAATTGAATGACGTGAGGGCGCTGGCTTGAAAAAGCCCAGTGCACTTGATTTTTTTTGGAGACTCAGCTTTGAATACTGTTTTTCTTTCATTTGATCGTTGCACATGGGCACAGAGGGCATTCATTCGAGAAACTCCAGGCTTACGTTGATTGAATTAAACTGGATATCTCAACTATTTAATCTCCAAATTTCGGGAGAATGATGGTCACTAATTGAAAGGAATGCTGAGATTGCAGAGGGCAATGATGTTGGCAAAAATTACAAGATAACTTTTCGAATTAATAAAATTAATAAAATTCCTTTCATTTAGCTGACGCACAATGGAAACCTCAAAAATATCCAGAGCCCGCAAATACCCAGAAAAACCTGACATAATTGAACGAATTAATTCCTGCAGCGACGATTGCGCAATGAGCGAGTATGTCTCATAGACAACGATTAAGACTCCTTTACGTCGAGGCTGTCTGGCGCGTTTCTAAACAGTCTGGCGCGTCATCTCGAGTTGAGGTCACAAGGAACGAGGGGAAAAATGATGATGATTAGCTCAGAAAAGAGAGGCCTTACAAAATTGGCACGCACCCACCAAAGACCCCCCTGGTTTCGCTCTTCACTCCCATCCAGATCTCCCAATCAAACATATTCTATAAAAATGAACATATCCATTGGTAAGTGTCTCCAATTTTAGGGGGCCGAAAAGAATTTCTAATCGCTCAGTAAAATTTATTGACTACTTAATAACACTTATTTTACTGAGTGATTGAAAAATTGATCTCCGAGCGATGATATTGACGGCCCGAGCCGGAGAAATTGAATGAAAAATTTTTCACCAACAGAGCGAGATTATGTTCATTGAAATCCTGATGCTGCGGCTGGGTCCTCAACGAGTGGCAGATCGTTGATGTATGCTTGCACACTGGGTGTCGAGTTACAAACGTGCTCGGTTGGGCTATATGCCTCGCTACGCGCTCCTACCCTGGCCTATACCGTGGCATTTTATGGACATAAATATACGGAGGAATAAGACGGGACGCGTGCGCCAACGATACATGTGTATAATAAGCAAGTGGAAGAGAGCTTCTAGTTAATGAAATTCTAAAAACAAAGTTTTTGCTTCCGATAGCTTCCGATTGCTTCAAATTCGCTTGGAAATTATGCTGTCCGAAACGCGAAGATATGCGCATATAAATTCTTCACTTTGTGATAATATTTTTTTTTTCGAAACTCGAGGGATTCAACGGAAAATAAATGAAAATTTTTCAAGTTTTACTATTCTGGATGTCTTCTACTTCAAGTAATCCAACTAGAATTTACACTCATACAAAGTTCCAATACAAATTTTCAAAATCCGGTGTTGTACCTATCCGTCAGTCTCTGAGATATGTTGCAATTTTTTTTTTAATTCAGAGAATGCCTAGGAAAAAATAATGAATTTTCAAATAGTCCATCGACCACCATGAAAAGACCTATTACAACTAGAAGGAGCCAGTGGACCCCACAGCGCCCCAGGTTTGCAACTAATCCGGATTAAATGGAATTTCGAAACACCGAAAGCGTTTTAACACGATCGCCTTTAGCATTGTCCTTACGTACCATCTTATTTTTAAAACCGTAAAAAATATGAGGGCCAAGAAAATGTCTTGCGTGAACCAGTGGAAAAACTTGTGGGAGAAACGAGAGAGAGAGAGAGAGGGGGAGAGAAGAGGGAGAAAAAAAAGTTGAAGTTTGCAAACATCGGGGAGTTTTCGAATGTGTACACGGTAGAATGACTCTTGGAGCATTATTTTAGGCCCGAGGAAAGATGTTGCATACCTATCTACCTATCTACTTATAGAATCAGCTGCCACCCAGCAGCCCTCACCTGCCACCCGACTACACCAGATTTTCCTTTTGTCTGGGATTTCATTGGCCGAAATCAATTATGAAAATAATAAATCATAAGCTCTTGTATATATATTTTTTTATATATGAAATTCAATGAACGAGAGATTAAATTTTTTTTCTCATCAATTACAAAAAGACTTGCCTTTTATCTAGCCATCGTCCCATTAACCAAATCAATTATTGAAATAAAAAATCCTCAACTTTCATTTACATTTTCTCAATCAAATAAAATGAGCGAATGATAATATGTTTTTTGATGAACGGTGGGAATATCCGTGTGATCATTACTGCAAAATTAATAGGGGAATTTATCTCGTAATCCATTAGAACGGGCCCGGAGCCTCCGATCGGGGAATAATTTATGCCGAAAATTATCACGGTCAAGTGTGAGATGACAAATTACCGTATATTAGGGAATAGATTTTAAAGTGGGAGGGTAGAGTGGTAACTAGAGACGCCCTTTAACGACGATCTAATAATACTGGGTCTCGCGTTTCTAACGTTCTCGACACGCGTGCCGTCGGCAATCGGATCTCTCTTCTCTCCGTGTTACCCATAATACATTTAAACGTGGCCCGTGTATACGTGCTAGCCCCAAAAATAGATGCGAAATCTCCGCGTATGTTTCACTTGGGAGGCTGGGGTTATAATGTGGCAATCCCTATTTCTAAATTTTTTCAATTTCTCTGGAATTCTTGGGATTTTATCGTCAAATGATTTATTCAGCCAACAGTAGTGGTTTATTTGAATGAAAATGATATTCTTTTTGTTTGCCATTTTATTCTCCAAGGAGGATTTTTTTTCTCACATGATTTTTCAAACTAACTAACTAATTAACTACCAGTGAGGCAATCACGAAATTCTCACCTATCGATAGAAAAGAGTGAAAAAAAAACTAAACTGAAAAAATAAGATGACAAATAATACAGAAGGTGTCGGGGCTGCGACTTGAGTTGGAAACGACTTGTAAAACAAGCGGTTAACGATAAGCCCGCTGGCAAAAAAGGTACTCCAGGGGAGCACGAGGGGACATTCACTTCATCAACGTGTGTTGCCCCACCGCGGAGGGTCTGTACATCTAAATTGACTTTACGAGACGTGTCTCCCACTGAATTTTTCACTCGAAAAATTTTTTATCCCCCGCTTGCACTCGATGAAGTGACTCCCCGCAGCTAAAATACCCCCACAGGTGTCACCCGCGACCCCCACTAGCTCCAAATTTCTATTTTTTAATTAAATATTCCCGACTATTTTTAATGGATGGCCAGGTTGGCTTTATGAGTGTTTTAACCTGTCGTTTTCAAAGTTTACCAATGACTGATTAATTAACTAATCAATTAGATGGGTTTTGACTGGTAGCGAATTTTCTGGGGAGCAAATTGCTGTGAGATTTTTATTTTGCACTCTCGGGGCGGGGGATTATTTTTGGTGATTATGGCCGAAGAGAGGCAGATTATTATTTGAGTTATGGAAATTTTAAAATCAGCGGTGATTGAATTTTTATGAGTGAATCGTGAGTTTTTTATGTGGGAGGGAAGATGATGTTATCGGGAGTTTGAATGACTGAACGGAATGACGATAAACATGGGAGACATCGACGGAATCACACGGTGATAATCATCAAGTTGGTGAGATTTAATTTATCTACGGGAATTCAACGGTGTGGTTTAATGGAGCTAATTAATTATCTCAGGGAATATTGTGAGGTCAAAGTCTTCAGGGTGTTCATCGCAATAATAAATTAATTGATGGATTTTTAGAGGGGATTTGGGATGAAGCAAAATTCTAACTCTCAAATGAATTTTTTTCCAAGTCCAAATACCATCGGATAAAAAGGAACAAGGAGAAAAAAAACGCTTGGGAAAAGCTAAAGATAAAACAGTCAAGCAATGAAAGAAGAAAAAACGATTAAAGCCGTTTTGATTCTTTTATTTCCCCAATTTTTTGGTGCCACCCGTTGCATCCGGGGGGGCCCATATAATCTGAACGAGGTGTCCACCAGGTATGCCTTATCCCGAGTCAAGATCTACGTAGTAAATTTGTCGTGTAGCCCCTTGAGGCCACACTCAGTTTCTTTTATTTTTTCCCTTATTTTTCATTCATTTTAATTTTTTGTCGTCAAGACGTCTTTTATTTCCTTGCCGTTTTTTGATTAGAATTCTTGACGCATCTCGCGAGACATGTTTATCGCCCCCTCGTGATTATCCGATTTTGCCACCTTCTGGTTTCCCTTTTTTTTCCCCCCCCAGCTGAGGGAGAGTTTTTATCGACGAAATAACAAGTGGAGGCAATTTTTCTTGAGGGGTTTATTCTTTATTCCTGCAGCCGGAATTTTATTAATCGTCTGTTGTATAAATTAAATCCCGTACATGGAATTCCCTGCGCGTCGTTTGGATTCATGCGCGTGATAAGAGAATGAGAGGATTCATGGGTCACAAAAAAATCCTTATTTTGAGATTTCAAAGATCTCGAGTTGAGACTTTAGGAGGCATTAAATACAGTAAACTAGTAATAATTATTTACTGTTAATGTGTATTAAATTTTTCATGCCAATTTGGAATTTAATTCCGAAGACGAACGGAAATTTTTTAACACTTCCCTCGAAAAATCATGATTGCAGCGGTCAACGAGAGGGAAAAGAGCAGGGGACAAATCTCTGTGATTCCAGTAGCGAGAGTGGAGACGATACGAAACGACAATCCGTCAGCCAACAGGCACCGCCTCAGCCCTCATCGTGTGCCGTTCAACAGCAACAGAGCCAGTCTCAGCAGGGACGAATGGTGGATCACCAACAGTCCCCGAGTATGTACCAGCTACCGGCACCAGTCACCGTCTCATCTCCACACTCGTATCACCAGAGTCACGGTCACACACCCACTCATCATATGCACCACGACACGAGCAGCGAGAGTGGTGATGACAAGAGGAATCTCCATCATCAGTTGCAGCATCATCTTCAGACAACTGGACACAGTGGCCACAGTCTGATACATCCAACTGCCACGTTACCACCGCCTCCGCCGAGTTGTGCTCAGCAGAAGAGCCAGCTGGATTATATGCAGTACTACACGCCCCAGGTGAGTTGAAATTGCTGCCAGTGAATTTCCATTTTTTTTTTTATATTTTCGGCCAAATTTCTAGAGTTTTTTTTATGCGACCATAAATTTCGATCTCGACCTCAATTCGACACGGTCTAAATCTTGATTGTGAAAAATTTATCCAACAGGATTACTTGATCGGCACCCCAACATCAGCAGATATTCAAAAATCCCTCCCCCACACAGCGACATCAATGCAAATGGGTGCAATAGCACCAACAATGGGCGGTCTCAGCCCGATGGGACCATCGACAATGCTACCAAATACAATGCAGAGTGTCAACAGTATGAATACAATGTCAATGAATGTTGGCATGGGTATGGGAGCATATCAGGGTATGGGCTCAATGGGTATGACAACACCCCACGCTGGTTATCACAGTGGATTAGTACTCGGTGATTATCACTCGTTGTGACCCTGGGCTCCAGGTACACCAGGAAAACGTAATCAGGAAAAGACTTAGTTGGCTTTGCGTTTAATTTCCACAACCACAAGTCCAAAATCAGAAAAAATCTAATTGATAATTCAGTGACAACGGCTCAAAAGGGTTAAATTTTTTTTATCATGTCCTCATAAACCATTTAAATTGTTTGAGTGCTTCGCTACTCAAGGGCAAGTGTCACATTAAAAAATCCATTCAGCATTTCCGTTACTGAGACTACTCTAGATGATAGCTTCCCAGGAATTTTCATGGGTCTCAAGAAAATGTATATGTCGAAAGCCAATATTTTTAACGACTCACTCATCCTCATTTTTCCTACTGCTTACGTATTTTTTTTTCCCTGTAAATATGTAGATACTAGGGGTAAATTATCATTTGTTGGGTAGATCGGAAGTGAAGAATGCGAGAAGACACGTTTTTTCCCCCCCCCTCTAGCTCAGCACAAGCGTCCGTGCATAGTGAAAAGTGCATATAAAAGTTAATAGCCGTAGGTAATTATTGATAATCTGTAAATAGTTGAGTATACTCGTAAATCCGTCTAATTGTGAATATTACACGGACGATGAGGTTAAAACAGTTGATAAGGGGTCCCAGGGACGAAACAGGGTAGACCATATACGATTGGCCAATCCATTTCATTGATGAAAAGTATTCAAGTAAAAGAAAAAACAAAATATATTAAATGCCTGAAATATAATTTTGTCTTTTTGTTTCGATTCACGCACAAACAATTAATTCCTAACGTTAAAATTACACACAACATTCCGATGGGATAATCGATATATCGAGAGTCGAAACAAAGAGTTTTTTTTAATCTCCTTCTACTGGGAAAAAAGTGTAATTTTTTTTCGACAATTTCTCCATTTCAATTTGTCGCACAAAAATGATTATTGAGCCAAATTCTCCAGATAATTTTGGAAAAACTTTTTTGTCTTTGCGTAAACGACTGATAAGAGTGAATCAATTGTAATGAAGGAGGAAGAGTGTTCACAATTCAAAACAAACTAGCGGACAAAAACAACCAGTTTAAGCACAAGTTTTAATGTACATTATTGCTGAATGATGTAATGATTGAGCTATATCGAATAAAGTTGATGTTATTTAAACACTGAGAATTCTTTAATATCTCCCACCCCCTCCTTTAAACTTGAGTTAACTATGAGCTTTTAGGGGCTGCAGGTCGAAGCGAAAGGTAATTATTTCAAAACTATCGTCTATGGCTGGAGCATCCTCAATCTGATAATGACGAGAGAAAAAAAAAGACGAGCAGAAGCGGGGATAAGGATCTCCGAGGTTGTAAAGGATCCAGGATGAATAGGTAGGTATATGGCCCAGCCCTTAATGATACCAAAACTCGAATGGGCCCTCGGTACCTCATAAAAGTAGCTCCTTGCAGTATCTGTCAGACAATCCAGTTCGATCGAGCGGGCATGGAGAGGAGGAGAATAAAAAAAAGACGCATCTGGACGCACGCTGCAGACGCGGGTCCCCTTTTGTGTCTACTCCAATTCCGTGTGTCTTATCCATACCATCATTTTGGGGATTTCAACGAGCTCGGAATGTCTCTATGAGGATGAAAATATTGGGAAATAATGCCGAACGGAAGTGGAAATTTTATTTCGCGGGTCAAATTGAGACTTAAATTGAAATTTTCGAGATTAAATTGGCTGGAACCACTATTTTTCCTTTCCACCTCACTCTGTATACCATGTTTTCGCCTAAAGTAGAAATGTTACGACAAATGAAAAGCCCAAAACTGTTACCGTACCATATCGTCTAGCCTATTTTTTTATTCTCCCCGAATGAAAACATGCTCTCCTTCATGTAATCCACATTTAATCGTATTTTCCAGTACTCGACCGCCTAATCCCCTGAGGATTCATTCCGGTCTTTCGCTTCCACTGTAAAGAGTTGCCCTCTCCTCCACTCGTGATCCTTCTCCGGAGATCCTTTTTTTTTATTCCCCCAGTACATCTTTCTCATTCACTGAATTTTCTCTACCTTTTTTTTCTTCGGCGCACTGCGCCAAACAAGTAGTCTTTGTGTGCCCCGTGTCAAGATGCTACTTGACAGCAAACGTCTATGGCTCGTCCCGTAAAAAAGTAGAGGAAAAAAAAAAAAGAACATACACAAGAGATCTCTCGTTGAAAAATCGAGGATGAGGAATAAAGGGGGCTTAACTTTACGATCTTTCGAAATCCCGCCCGAGGGCGAGGACTCCCCAAATGGAAACGAAATTATAACACGCCGATGAACATGCGTCGACTGCTCTTATTCCGCCTCGTTGACGGTTGAATATAAGTGAGATGAATTATTATTCTAAGAACCTGTCGATACATTTTCTATTTATCATTTTACACAGAGTTCCTTGGGGAAATCTAGCGGGACAAAATAACCCTATTTTCAATTATTTCAAATGGCTTCTACTCTTATTGAATTGTTTTTTTTTATGGCAGATGTATTTTCTATTCCGTTAAATTTGACTTTTCACAAAATCTCTAATAAAAAAGCTTCAAGATTCCCAAGAATGATGATTAAAAAAGAAAAAAAAATTACAGCAACAGTATCGCGAACAGAAATTTCAAATGACGAAAAATGAGCCGCGTGCCACCACCCCATCTGCCACAGCCCGACAGGACTATTGCCCCCAACAATGGCCTCCCGCGTGCACACGTACAATCCTGTCTGAAATAATTACGATATCCAAAGCCCCTGAAAGCCCACATTAACAAGCTCACATTTATCGAGCTGGAACGTGGCCCCAGAAGCGATTACACCACCCGAAAAAATCCATAAAAAATAATAACTTGCTCCTGCTTGCCCCGGAATTTCACAGGATTCGCTCATCAGTCAGTGGAAACAAGCCCTAGAATTTTGACAATACAAAAGGGCACGATAACCAAAGTGACTGATAGTCTTCAAACCGAATAAATAACGTGCACTCAAGCAATGTGGCTGAATAAATTAATTTCCGTCAGGGCCTGGTTCATAAATAATCCCACCGAAGAAAATCACTCGTGGATATAAAGAGGATGGCATGGAGATTGGGCCACCCCCTTCTGCCCCCCCCGGCCCCCCGCTCATAGTCTCTTGAACCCTCGTAACTTACGTCGATAGCCCTGTAAACAATGAACCCAAGACACCCAAGGGGGATTCAACGCGTGCGCGCGTCTCATCGGCCCAAGATCCCAAGGTGTGATATATCGATAAAGCGAGTCGGGGGTGAGGGAGGGGAATGGAGTATATATCCAACTCCCTTACAAGATATCACTGATTTTAATCGACTCGGGCACCTTGCAATCCTCCAATTTGTTTGAGTTTCGTATTTGATGACGTATCATTTTTATTTGCCGTTGTAATTATAATTTTTCCGAGCCTCCCTCTGATCCCCTCCTTGAAATTTGACATTGGACTTGGTCAGATCCTCATGATTTAATGAAGCTGAAGATCACTCAGTCGTTGAAATTGAAAAGCTTCTACAAATTTCAAGCCAACACTTTTAAAAGTCTCAACTCCATATTATTGTAATCTCAAAATAAGGATTAATTTGTTTTGTCAGAGGGCTGCAAATTCTTATCACGGCAAAAAATAAACTTTAAAAATTGTCCTCCACTAGTATAAGATGCGGAATAAAGACACGTATTTCCACGTAGGACCCACGCGAACCCAATAAAGGAATCTTGATGTTGATCTCGCTCGTCTCGCATATGTGGAGGTCCTTTTCCCGAGGAGCAGCGAAAGCCCTTGCTAAGACGCGCGTTATGATTTGTGAAGGTGGAGATAGTGGCCAGAGGTAACCGAGGGCTATGGGAGGGGGAGGAGGTAAGGGCGCCCACGCCTTTCCAGGAAATCCTCTCACGTGGATTCACGTGTTCCGCTTACTCCTCTGCTTCCTCCTGAGTCCCGCGTGTGGGGCTCTCTTAACCAACATGATAAAAACTTTTCGAGAGAACCGAGGTAGGAGAGGGGAAAAATGGGAGGGAATATTAAAGAGAAATGCATGCGTTGCTGGGTACAGGGGGGGGGGGGGGGGGGGGGGGGGGGGGGGGGGGCAGCGCCTGGTGGCGGCCGTCGGTCAGATCACAAAATCCGATTGCAACGGGGGTGTAATGGACAGACTAATTTGTGAAATTTAAATTCCTACCTCTGCCATACTTTTTTTCCTCATCCATTCCACTTTTTTCGTTTTAAGGACTTCTTCAGGCCTTCCTGGAAAGTCGTGTGGGCTAGATGTATCTCTAGATTTTCACGATTAAAAATTTGTCGGTATCTAGTAGTTCTCATAGGCCCACCATATAAAATCCAAATGTTTTATTCTAATGCGCGCAAAGTGTAAATTATATCCACAAAAAAATAAAAGTCGAAAAAAAGTAGTAGAAATGATGATAAATTTATTGAAATAATTTTTTTGAGACTACGAAAATTGAAGAATTATCGTTTGATTTTGTCGAGTCAATTTCTAATTGATGAGCGAAAAATGGAGAAAAAAAATAAGACGAAGGTAGAGATTGTGAAGTTAAGTAAAGCAAGATGTCTGTAGACTGGGTGGATTAGAGGCGGCTTTTCACTGGCAGGCCCATTGTTGCCAGCATAATACGGTTATGATTTAGTTTAGTGAACGCGAGGATGCGAATACGACGTTGTAAGGATGGATGAGTGAGGCGGGTGGGGGAATCTAGCTGACGTGTGGGGTAGGGACTGCCCGATGGGGACCCTGGTGTCGAGTTACATGGGTTAGGGCCCCATCGGGCCTCCATCCACACGTCCTCCGCGCATACACACTCTCGTTCATTCTTTACTTCTTTCCTCCCTGCAATTCTCTTTTTTTTGGATGAAACTTGTAGTCGGTCTCTCTCTCTCTCTCTCTCGGTGACCGTTCACATTTCTATAGGTACTACGCGGACGAAATCACTTTGCGTCCATGTCAAAATTTATTCAAGTGGTTTGAGGTAAAATTTTGGCGACTGAGGAGAATTGAGAAGAAACGATTTTACGAGTATTTCATGGGAATTTTTTCATGTTCTTTGGATAAAAATTATGTAAAACAAATTTCAGGCAGTTAATATACCTACAGACGACTCAAATGTTTCAAGAGATCCAGTGAAATTGGATGTAGAACGCTAGCACCAATAATTTTCGAGATATCCTCAAAAGACCAACTGTAATTTTTTTTTCAGGACCCGATAAGTTTGTCTATTATTTCTATTCCAATAAATGATCGAAAATACAATTTTTTCAAAGAGAAATACAATCGTTATTGGCCATCAGTTCATTCCATGAATAAGTAAAAAAAAATATAAAAGAAAAATAGTATCCGGTGGGTTTCGCACTTCATTCAATTTTCAACAGCATTAACGTCCAGGATGCAATCAATAAGCAAATTGAATGTTTGAATTTACGATGTAATGAGACGGTGGTCTTTATGACTGCGTGCTATAAAATTAAAAAGAGCAAAAGGCCGATGTAAAGAGGTGGAAGAGAGTCGCTTCACCGGCAATACAGGAGATAGCAATCGAACTGGCACGGCAGAGGCGCTAAGTAACTACCGATCATATCGAAGATATCGAACGGGGTGAATACTTCTTTTTTAAACCCTTTCAATTCTTTCATTCCTCCTTCTCAGAGCTTCTCTGAGCTTCGCGTATGAACTGAACAGCCGGCCCGGATGTACAGAATTCCTTGGATTCTAGACTTTTGTGTACATACAATGAGGTCTATTCGCACTAGTTGAAATACATTGGAATTTTATTTCCGAGCTCTCCACTTGATGGGCTCAAATCCTCAATTTTTCAAGAATCGAAAATATTTATCTCTCACTCCTCGCATGAACGAAAAACCATCGGAGACGGGGGGAGCAAAGGGGGAGGGCTAGGAGAGGGGTAGATACGGTTTGAACAACAACAGAGACAAATCCACCTCCTTATGACCCACCTGGCCTCACCTTCAACCACAGTCTCGTTGGAGATAGAACGCGAGCAGCCATTGGCTGAGCTCCCTCCAATCGCCAGCACCGGGTACCTCCTTGTTACAACTCGGAACCAGATAATTCAATTATTTTTTATTCATATTCCCCCCTACTGAGCCCTTCCATCCTCAAATGATAATAATTAATCACTCGATGTTTCAATTTCGTCCGCTGGGAATTTGTCATCAATGAAATTGGGAGCAGCTATGGTGCTCCAAATTTCAGTCGAAAAGTCGATTCACCGTCAGTAGAAAAAAAAAAATTGTATATAAAATCCGATGCCATGTACCGACCTACCCTACAGTCAAGAATCGCGTTTCAACGTTGGAAACCGAAAACCATATCATTACGAAGCTCCGTTTTGTCAGACTCTCCTCTCACTCTTTCTCTCGCTCTCTCTCCCTTTTTACTGTTTCCCATTTCAATTTCTCTATGATTACACTTACAAATTGAATATAAAAAAATGGGGGATGAAAATAATTCCGAGAGATCAGAAAACATGAAGATAAATGGAACTGAAATGTGTTTTTCATTATTCGCGAGATGAATTTGTTTTTTGTTTCTCGAGGGGAAGTATTTGAATTGTTATTTCTCAAAAAATCTAGAAAACTGTATATTAATTCTCATTGATAAAATAAAAAAAAAGTGGATTCATTGAATTTTTTCGAATGAAAAATTTTGCAATAAAAATTGGATACATCCTCTCTTGTCTCCTGAGTCAAGTTATTCATTTCCCCCCAAATCAATCCCCAAAATCACCCACAACTCCGTAAACTCTCAAAACCATTTCCATAAATATTTCCTCCCGGGCCGTTCATTAATAGAATTAATCGCTCTACGGAATTCTCACGGCACCCAACGGCAATTGGAGTCAACTCATCTAAATACTCGGAGCGATGATGCGTCCGTCGGTTGTCGCCATTGACTATTATGCAACATCAGAAAAATGTCAAAAATAATGCCCCCACCCAAGCGCGTCACATAATGTTTTTTTCAAACGAGTAGCGTAAAATGCGTCGAGTGGATGGAAATGTTGGAAAAACAAATGAGAAAGAAAACGGCTGTTGATGTACGTAGCACTGGGGACGAGTGGATGCCACCAGTTTGCATGTGTACGACAATAAGTGACTGCGTGAAGCTTCACGCGGACGTCAATTATGATTAATTAGAGCGTAGACTGACAGCGGACGGAACGACTACTTAATACACTAAACTTGTTCTCAACTATTGCACTTCCTCCATACGATGCAATAATAATTTTTCATTCTCATTTGAATTTAAAAGACGATTATTCAATTTCTCGCCATTACACAGATTAATGTGCGATCAATTTGAATAATTTATTCTCCATAGCGAAAACATTTAATTTAAATCTCTCTGTGTGCAATATTTGTTCTTGAACTTGGGAATTCTCGAAGAATATGTACCACTACATATGAGACGACTGTGACAATGATTTTAGATGACAAAATAATTTTAAATAAACTGTAACCACCATGTTGTTTCCTACACGAAGCCTCAAAGATTGATAATGATTTTTGATAAGAAAAAATAAAAGAGAAACAAAATGTATTCCAGACATCCTCACTTCCAAGAAGACACATTTGTATCTAAACGGTCTAGCGACTTTATAATTTCATTACGGGTTCTCGGGTTCTGGCCGCCTTGCCCCCAATATATATACACGGGGTCCACCTTAATTCTCAGAGCCGTAGACCATCTGGCACCATCTTCCACCGTTCATCTTGATCGTTGGATCGGAACCGATCGATCGATCGAATTTTCTACCCCCTCGACATCAGCATACGCATCTTACTCCGTTGTACCGAGAAACCGTCTACCAAGTGCCGTTTACTAGGCCCTTCCCCGTCCCCTCCTGCCAACCTTGTAATTTACTTAATTTTAATTTACATGGTATCATATCGTGCCATAAATTCACCATTCGAAGCGAAAAAAAAATTTAAACCGCGCTTTTTTATCTTAATTGTATTTCTGTTTTGGGAGGAGGAGAGGAGGAGGGGAGAGTGGTCGAGGGGGAGATCGACCCAAATTTTGCGAGATTGGGAGGTTTATGAGACGGCATATCCTGCCTCCTGGGAATTGGTTACGTCATGGATCGGGTGTTTATGCGTGTGAGAGATTTCTCATTGCGATTTTTTTTTTATTGTTTTGGCTGCGGCGGCACCGGAAGCGAATAAAAATTCTTCGGTTATCGATTTGCACCGGGATATGGCCGTGAGTTTAATCTTTATACTGTGTTTTTCCATTTCGTTCCGTCAAATAAAACAAAAATATTAATTTAGTTGTAAATCTCACAATCACATTTGTCAGAGAATTAAAAAAAATTAAATGCCCCTGGCCATCTCTTCCAGGTGAGCCCTCTATTCGCCGGAAATTTCCATTAATCAAAATTCAAATGTGAATTGCCCAAACGGAAGCCTAAAGCACGGGACGAGTTAAATGTCTTACACGCATTGAATCGAAAACACGCGATTCACGGGCTCTAAACGCAGCGCATTACCAGTTGGCCAGGTAATTTTACCGGGCAAGTATAATACGACGTTAATAGAATGGAACACATCGTGTCTTTCACAGATGTGGTCATAAATCTTGGTTAATTTGGCAGCGCTCCTGAATGGCCAATATCATCCTTTTTCACATCAATTTATTTTGCGAAATTAGTTAAATTAAATTTATCTTTAAAAAATAAACCTTCCCATTTCCAAAATTTTAAATTCAATAATTCCGAGCAAATTCCGTACTTCTAACTCTTATATAGAAGAGCATAAATGAAATAAAATAAATAAATAAATAATTTGGAATTTATTTCCCTATTTAGCAGACAATGTGGCGTAGCCAGCCCCCGATTGGCGAAGACGATCCCATTGAAAACCGAGCCACGAGAAAAAAGAAGAATAAAAATGAACAAGAACAAGTAACCTGACGTAAATTCGACGAAGCAACGACGGCTTAATCGGCGTTGGCCCGCATCAGGTTGATCGAAGACCCCCCAGTCTCATCTCAATATCCCTCTCTCTCTCCCTCCCTCTCTCACTTCGGAGGACACCCCGGTACCAACAACCACTGTTTTGTATTTTTATCAGAAGGAGCAGGACGAACAATGGGGTGGTGGGATGCTCATTTGTCTGCGGGTATTGTTGGCCATTCCCCCGGAAACACGAGATGCCGTGCGTTCATAATAAACTTCCATCAAGCATAAAAATATTTACTGCGCAAAAAAAAATCGCCCCGAATCAAAGCGAAAAATCGGCTCCATGTGATTAAAATGAATTTTTCAGTTTGAGTTATGTCGAATTTTGAAATGTCAATTTTTTAATAACAACAGAATGAATAAACAGATCCGCCAAAATAATTCCTACCGCCCTCGCATTATTATGTAAATAAATAAATGAGTGGAAAATGCCTCGGCCATTTCCATCCTCACGAAATAAAATTTTCGGCTCCAAAAGAAGCCTTCAAGTCCGAAGGGGACGAAGGTAAAAAAAAATTGGTTGGCGCGGGGGTACAGTTTCTGGCTCATTGGTCAGACAAACAAATTCGTTACGACGTACTCACGACATCGTCCCCTCGAGTTTTTCGGTATACACCGTATTTAAAATGTTCCTCGGTTTTTTTTCCCTCCCCCTCGAGAGAACGACCGTACCCGGGGTATATATATAGCAACAGTGGAACAACGTCGATTCTCCTATCTTCAGGATCAATCGAGCTTCCTTATTAACGGGTGATCGGACACCATTGCTGTAGGTAACCTTATGGCCGATTTTTTTCCCTCCCCCCTATTCAGGTTGATATCAAGACGAAATTATAATTAATTCCCTCTTCATTATCTCGGATAGAGTAAAAAAAAAAATCGCCAACAAGTTTGCCTCGTTACAAAAGGCACCTTGCTACCATGCACTAGTTGTTGGATTCAGCCTCCCACTAAATATTGCTTGATATTCGATATCCAATCCCTCCGGCGTTGAGCCTGCATCGGGCTAGATAACCCTAACCTCGTTATAGATGATAAACCACGATCTCGATTTACCTTTTACCGCGTTAGGGTACACCCCGAAACGAATATGCAACAGAGTCAGATGACTCGCGCGTTAACCACCAACGCCAACTGGCATTAATTGCGTAATCGGTGGTCTGTGCGAGGCCACTTGACTATTTTGTTTAATCCTTTTATTATTAATCTCATTAGGAAAAAAACTACATGAAATAGGAGAATAATCAATGATTGGAGAGCAAGTCTTGGGGGATGAGGGCAAAGGTCGCTTCTTCCCATGAGTCTTCGTCTATTGAATCCTCTTCTGGGGATTCAGCGCTATTTATGCGTTTATCAAATGCTACAAGTTCATTGTTAAGCTCTTCGTATGTCTCTTCAATCTCGTAAGCTAGTCTCTGGGATTTTGATCTTTGAATTGATCAAAGGATTCGTTAGTTTTTAATTTGTTTGTGCAATGGGGGACTGGGGGTCATTCAAATGCTCTATGAGCCAAAGTTTAGGGTTTTAATCCTTAAATGGCCCCTCAATTTTCATATTTTAATTGTTTACCTAAATATACGATTGCCAGGGCATTTTTCAGGTACAAAACTCGCAATTGTACGGATTTTCGCGGCCTCAGGGACAGTTTCAACCTCAAAATCCTCAGTTTGAGTGGATTTCCTTGCCTCATCTCGCCGTTCTCTCACTATTTCTAATCCACCACCAAAATTAACAGAGCATAATTAAAATAATAAAATTGGGTACTCACCGGACGGTGGCCGTAGTGGCAGATACGGCTGGAGCTCCGGATGCTGTCCAATGAACTGCCATAAATCCTTTAGTTTCTCTCGTTCAGACTCCTTTGCACTTTTCACAAACACTAATTTTATTGCGAAATCACTTCTCTCACCCATAATCACTTTTTTACACTTTTTCACGATATTTGAAATCACTGAAATTGTCACATAAAAACACTCACAATATTACAGACAACTAGCGTCATCTTACTAATTTACTGACGAGTCGACAACACCAGAACTTCCGAAACGTTTTAACACTGATTATAATTTTTTTAACTGCAATAATTTTTAATGTCCACTATAAATTATTCACGTTTTATTTATTTTTAAATAACTGTTTAATTAATTAAAACATTAATTTGTCCAGTTAAATAAAAAAAAGTCTCGTTCGCGGTTAGGAATTAAACAACAGGCGCCATCTCGTGGTCTACCAACAGTAACGGACCCGAAAGGACAAAAAATTCACTATTCATGTTGTTCGGAATGAAAATATTAATATCATAGTCCAGCATGTATAACTTGTCACTACGAATGCCACAAAATTGTCCTTATTGATTATTCAGGCAGTATTTGTTTACTACTCGGGGCATTGTTGACAAGTGGACAAATGAAAACATTGCACAGGAGGTTCATTGCAAGTGCCAACCTGTTTTTCATTCGAGTGTTCATAGTTCACGAAAATCTTGTATTAACTTATCATCCAATTGTTGTTGGCCATGATAATTAATTAATTAGTTGAATGTTATTAATTTTTCAATTGATTTTACCCATATTTTCGGCGAAAAACTGCACAGCAACTCCCGAATGCGTGCACCATTGCCAACGAGACGCCGCCATCTTAAATCTGCGCGTGAAAGTTGCGCACAGCTACTGATGAAAATTTTTGGTCGACAACGTCGACAATTATTTCGCTCTAGCGCTCGTAATTCACGAAAATATCGAGTGAATTCATCATTAACTCGTTGCTGGCCATGACAATCAACTAATTAGAGCAGTTCCATTAATTACTTTAATGATTTTACCCTCTTTTGAAGCGAAAAACTGTAGAAGAATCACGGAATGCGGCAACCACTGCTAGGGACTCGTCGCCATCTTGCTCCTACGTAGAACAGTTGCGCGCGCATGGCCTGACTGAGGCACCATCTTGGACATGCGCAGTGGTGATTTTTGACACAGTGTATCTTTTTCAAGTTCTCTCAGTTGTTTAGCAATGAAAGCAAATTTTTAATTCATTGTGTAATAATTATTATTAAATAATTATTTACTTATTGATTATTATTTCAATGCTTGTGCTCACTGTTTCGTTATTTTTCAATTCCCATTGGAGAAAACACTGTGATAAATAGCAAAATTCCCCCTCTTTCTCAATTTCGAGGTGTGCATTGGTAATTACAAGTCTCGTTTGACATTTCCGTGGGTATTTCCAACATATTTGAAATATTATCGCCCTAAATACCAATTATTCACCCCCAAAACCACTTAAACAATTTGCTAGAGTCTCCGAACGTGGTATTCTCAGAGGAACCAGTGCGAGAATCGAGTTGTAAAAATTTTATCGTGTGTTTACAATTTTCTGGAGCTGCTAGGTTATATCGACATCAACAAAAATCGCAGAGAAGTTGATAGAGCCCGAAAAAATTAATTAAAAAAGAATGGCTCATTACAAGGGAGCAGCCAGCGAGGCTGGAAGAGCAATGCAGCTCATGAAGAAGCGAGAGATTGCCCAACAAGAGATAGAACTTCGTAAAAAGAAAATTGAAGACGACCTGAAAATTCACAACATTGAGAATAAATTCGCCACTCACTACAATGCAGTTGAGCAGCAATTGAAGACCTCGACGATAGGTCTGGTGACTCTCAATGAGATGAAAGCAAAGCAGGAGAACATTGTCAAAGAACGAGAGAGAAAATTAGCTCAGAAGGAGAAGGAGAAGGAGCAGGAGAAGGAGAGGGCTCTTGCTGCTAAACAGGCAGAGAAAAATAAACAAAAGAAGCAGATTCAGGCACTCTCCTTTAATCTTGATGAGGACGAGGAGGAGAATTCCGGGGGAGATACCGAGGACGAGGAATCAGCTCCAGCAGTTAAAAAAATTAAGAAGAATCCACACGTGGACACGAGCTTCCTGCGAGACAGGGAGAGGGAGGAGGAGGAGAACAGATTGAGGGAGGAATTGAGGCAGGAGTGGGCTATGAAGCAGAATGCTCTCAAGGAGGAGGAGATTGAGATTACATTCAGCTACTGGGATGGCTCCGGGCACAGGCGGAGTGTCACGATGAAGAAAGGTAAGGGTTTATTGTCGTTTCACTTTTCACGCTTGCCCGACCATGTTCCAAAAGCGGAGAAAAATCAAACTCGAGAATGTTGTAATTTTGTTGCGCAAGTTGGATGATTATGTTCATTGAATTCATCACTAATGGGTACTAGTTCGCACTGTTGGCAGGTAATTCGATCTATCAGCTTCTCCAACGATGTCTGGAGGTCCTCAGACGAGAGTTCAGTGAACTCAAGACTGTGATGGCTGATCAACTGATGTACGTGAAGGAGGATTTAATTTTGCCCCATCACTACACGTTCTACGACTTCATCGTTACAAAAGCCAGGGGCAAAAGCGGTCCTCTCTTCACTTTTGATGTCCATGATGACATCAGGATGGTGCACGACGCCTCGGTTGAAACTGAAGAGTCGCATGCGGGTAAAGTTTTATTGAGGTAAGGAACTAAGTCACTTTTTTCCCATTTATTCAATGAAACGCCCCAATCACAACTGAATTTTTCCCTCACTTATTATGTTTCAGGTCTTGGTACGAGAGGAACAAACACATCTTTCCAGCAAGTAGATGGGAGCCCTTCGATCCAACAAAAAGCTACGACAAATACACGATCTCTGATAAAAAGAAAAAAGACAAAAATTTGTAATCATCCTCGTTGTTTCGCAATATCAATTAGAATTGTCTTTGTAATCTTCGTTCAATATATTTTGCATCTCTTCTTTGATGAAGTAGGGACTCGGCTCTTTGTCCCCGGAAAAATCCCCAAGCAGATCTTCGATTCGTTTCTTTTCCTCGTCTGTCATGTTGACAATTTCCTCAGAATTATCTTCAGAATCTTCAATTGTATGCAAATTGAGAAATTTGTCTGTATTTTTGTACAAAATCCCGGACTCTGGGGGACCGGACAACATCATCTCCCTCAATCTCTCACGATTCTTAAATTGTTCCTTCGTGAGTTCTTCATTTCCTCTCTGTTATTAAAATCTCCATATTATCTCCATTTATTTTTATATGACGCCATACTACCTTTATTTGTAGCTCCAAATCGTGGATGGAAGCATCAAGCTCCTCAATTTTTTTTATTTCTTCCGAAATAATTTTTTCATCTTCTTCAATTTGCGAATTAACTTCATTATTACCACTCATTGCTTCGATGAATAATGAAAACTCTGGTGTTCCTCAGACTTGTAGGAGAATGAATGTGGCTTCGACCAATCAATTCGTTGCCATGACAAAAATAATGAGTGTTAATAGTTATGGAGGCTACAATTGTTTTCAAGTTTCAATCAGAGGATGTATGTTCTTTGAAAAATTACAGATTGTCATTTTTTTGTCATTCATTATTTTATCTATTCAATTATATAACATAAACTTTGAGCATTTCCAATCTCATCACAAAAATAATGAATGAAAAAGACTTGAAATGCTGGACAATTTTCTTAATAAAAAAAAATTAAGATAAGCATTAAGTTTTCACCTCCTCCAATTTACAATTATCCACTTCAATGAGAGGATTCATGTATGTAATATTCTCTGGAAAATGATCGAGAATGATGAATCTCTTCTCGCCAGGTTGAACAATATCATCGACAAATCCAAACCAGTAAATAACGAGGCCAGGACCGAAGCGGTTCCAGTAGCTGAGGTACTGCTCTTTGAGGTGGGTCTTGTGAATTGAAGGAGTGCCAAATCGTGCCTTGGACTCGATCCAGTTGACGATGAATCCATCAACAGCGATGGGCAGCTCGAGCTTGACATCTGGAGTCTTGTCATATCCCTGGGCCTTGAGTTTGTCCTCGGTTAGGTACGGAATGCTTCTCTCTTCAAGATAAGTTTCCAATTTGACTTCATATTCGAAGCCAATGGCATTGCAAAATGCATCTGATATCATTCCATTCCTGTCGTCGTACAAAATGCACATGTAAATTTCGTGGGCTAGTCTGGGATCTGGGATCTGAGTAGTATCCTTCATGCATTTGGAGACGTCTGCCCTTTTGCTGAGGGGATTGGACTCTAGAAGGTACGTCTCGAGGACGACACGAGCTAGGAGTGCAGGAGAGAAACCCTGATTCGCTGCCATCCTCAGGAGTATTCCTGGGGTTGCGGCTGATTTATTCCTCTCTGTTATGTATTCCTGGAGATAATTTACCCTGATTGAATGCAGTCTGCCTCGGCTCTGTTTCGTTTTTATCTGCATTTCTGAGGAGAGTATTCCGTGGATAGCAGTCGAAGGAACACTGGAAGAAGTCAGTTGGAAAGTAATTCCCAAATTACAATTGAACGCACAACTGAAGAAGACTTGAAATTCCACAGCATTGAGTTTTAATCAGTTGATGGATGTGGAGTTGATATGTATGATATTTTGAGGAGCTATAAGTGAACGAATGTAGTTATTCTTACTCTGGATATTTGTGTATCAGCATGTAGGCACAGTCTCTCGATAATCCCTTGAACTTCTTTATGTTATTGACGATTGCTTCGTACAACTCAGTCTTCATCTCGATTATTATTTTTTATTCAATTCCTGAAACATTCAACACTGTCTCTTCCATTTGTTGTTGTCCGTTTCAGGTTAGGTTGCCCATGGATCAACTGGTGGCGGCGCGAGGAACCCTCAAACCGCCTCGGTAGGTAAAACAGTCGCCAAAGGACAGAGACGACCGTTCATTGCGTCACTGACAGTGGCAAATTGTTGATCCACTTTTTATCTCATATAAATAAATAAGTGCCTTGGATCTTCTAGTGAGTAGAGTTGAAATTCTCCAGAGATATTCTTATGGGACCACTGTCCTCTTGTGAAACAAGGATGAGGGAAGACTCCCAGAATTTCGCAAAGATCCGTTATAACTAACCTAAACAAAAATCTCTTGGATTCTTCAAGAAAAACATGAATGTAAATATCAAGGGTTCGATAATGAAGGGCAGGAGGATTCGAATGGAAGGTAAATAATTTCAAAGTCGAATTATTACTGATGATAAATTCTAATGCAATAGAAAAGAAAAATATAAAAATAGAACCCGAGGTAGAACATCCCTAAAACAGGATCTTCTCTTTTCCATTCAGAGAGTGTCCTCCTGGAGGAGAGAAGAGAAGAAAGTCTGGCGGGGGAAAACAGCACACCAAAGCGCCCAAAAACAAATTCCCAAGAGCCCCTGACACAAGAGTATCGTTCATCCCCGCTCCTGCTGACCCAGGACACGAATAATGAAGTGGCCTGGGATTGGCAGTCCCCCCAGACAAGAAGTAGACCCAAATCAAAACCCGAGGCCTCCAGTACACCCAAGCGTCCCCGCCTGGTCCAAAAAAAAAGAAACTCCAATTCTCCCCTAATCTACAAGCCCTTCAAGAAGCGAATAATAAATCGAGAGGACAGCGCAAGCCTTGACAAATGGAAGAACGAGTTCCTGGCTCTGAACGCTCAGATAGAAACAGTGGCCTCCCACGAGGCATCTACCGAGAATGTCGAGCTGAACGAAATCTCGGACGAGCTTCTCTTCGATGACGATTTTGAAGAGGATAATGATGTGATACTGATTTCAGACTCGCCTGAGGCCCCCAAGAGCCTAAAAATAACAAAAGTCGGTAGTAAAGAGAAGGAGAGCCTCGATGATTTTTTCAACGATTCGTTAAACGACGAAGCCATGTTGCGATGTTCTCAGGAGATCGAGGCCAAATTGAACATTGGTCCATCGAATCGGATCCCGGCAGTGCAACCGGGCCCAATTTTAGCGCCCAAAGTCCCCCAGAATCCCCAACCGTCGACGTCCTCGCCTTCCACTTCGAGATTTAAAAAACACAAGTCGGAACCGATTGATAAAAATCCATCGAGACATTTGGGCGCCACTTCCGGGGAGACCAAAGCCTCCGATTTCATTGATCTTGATGATCTCATGTTTCCTGATGACTCTTTTGATGATCTGGTGAAGGCGGCTTGTGCGACAACTGCCAAATACGAGAATACGAGTGGAAATCAGATGGAGAAGAGACTAGACAGCAAAAATTCAGGGAGTTCTGGTGCTAGTGGAGGAGAATGTGCGAGTCTCTGGCAGAGGAAGAACTGTCAGGGGAAGATTCCGGCGAAGGCGACTCAAATGGGAATGCCCCAGAGGTCGGATGCTGCAGGGAGAGAGGGGTTTAGTGAAAATAGGGGAAATGCAGGGACTCAGATGGCCTATGGGAACGATAGGAGATTCTTCAAGTCTAGGAATCGTTCGGACTCGAGTTTCGATAGTTCAAATAGAATAAGCTCGATGAACAGTTTTCCTGGAGGTAGTAGTGGAGCTAGAGGCGGTAAGACAAGCTCCACCACCGTAAGTACACACCTGATGGATTTAAGAAGGACTCAATCCGCTATTGATCGAAAGAATTATTGTATGACGAAAGAAAACAGTAACTGTGGAATTAACAATTTTGACAGATTAAGAGTAAGAGACGATGGTAATACCGTTGTTTCGAGTGGATCGTCTAGGAGTCAAACTCTCTGCACACCTGAGGAGATCGAGAGGAAGAGGATTGAGGCGAAGATGAAGCTTGAGGCCAAGAGAAAAATGCAGAACATTCAGAATTCGGTTAAGAGGTGAGGAAGGCGGATTTAATGGATTTTTTTGTGAACTCGTTGGAACTCGACGCGCCTGAAACAGGACGCGAGAGGACAAGTGTGAGGATGGAAGCTTCCAAGTGCCTGTGAACCTGACCAGTGTGATCAGAGTGTGGAGAGAATTTTGTATTCAAATGTAAACTTGTACAATATTGTTTTATATTGGAGAAAAATATATCTGAATTTTTTGATATTGCTTTTTGTAATTTAATTCTCTCCCTACGCGTCTGCGAATTTAATTGAATATTTTTGTCGATTTTTCTATTGCCCTCAAGTATCACTCCCACTTGTAAAAACTGTAACGCTGTAAAACATTAATTTACAGAGCATTGGAGAAAAGAGTAATGAGAAAAATAACCAACCACCTACACCTCCCGATTACTTCTCTCTCCACTGCATAATCCAGTACTTCTTTACGACCGTTGGTGCATTCGAATGCAAAGAGCCAGCTGATAAAAATGAGGGAAAAATCAAGGGACGAGTGTTTCGCGGCGCTAAGTAAAAAATACCCACGTCTTGTCAGACGTGATGAGATCGCCAATATTTCCTGTTAAAAAGGAAGAGATGAAAATATACAATATCTACCCGCGAGGGTGATACCAATATCCGGATGAGTTTGATGAAATACGAGGGTGTATACAGTTGTAAGTGTGCGATATATTATCCTCTCGTGTTTAATCAATCTTGCTCGAGTTCAACGGGATATAAATTCGGTCGATATTTTTTCAGTAATGTAACCCAGACTTGATTTTATATTCGGGTCTCCACAGTCTTCATATGAACCGGGGACTTCCTGTCCAGACCTGAATTTAAATTCAGACATAAATTTATTACCAGCCAGCAACGTGTGTCCGACATTAACCCCCATCAGTACCCCAAAAAATCATTAAAAAAAAAACATGACACTCGTAGATATCCCTCTCAAACCATCCGCTTCATCAATCCCCTCCTCCCTCTGACGCCTATAAAACCCCGATTACCCTCTCTTCAAAAAGATTAATTGATCCCCGGAAATTTCCTCAGACTCTCCCCAATTTCCATTTCCTTCCAATTAGCCCAGGAGCCAAACTCCCCGAAGAAGCTTCCCCTTGACCTTATGCAAATTACTCCAGCCTCAGAGAAAAAAAATCGCTACAAGCGTCTGACCCAGAAAATCCTGGTCGTTGTCCCACTAGAAATTCCGGTCTCTTACTCGACAGCATCTGTCCTGTATCGTTCAAGTACAGAGTGTACCAACATTTGCACGTGGCAGAGGGGTGGAGAGGGAAGGGGTGGAGGGGAAGTAGTGGCGCGCATGCCCGACGCGATAATGGGGGTTCTCCGGGCCTGCCAGTGGGGGCAAACAAATGTTGGAATCAATATGGCGTATGACGTCACTCGCGCGAACGAGTGAAAAGAGCCGAGTCTGGTCGGACCATTCGGCTCAAACTCGGATACAACTGTTATTCCTCGGTCGGCTCAAGAAAAATTATATATATATAGATATATATATAACCAGTGGTGGAATACAAGAGGGCTGGGGGGTGGGGGTTGAAGTTGTCAGTGCGGTTGGTATTTCAACAGTCAGTCGGTAGTCGGTCTCGGTCGAGCATGGAGTCCGCACGTGCATCAAACGTTAATGTCGACCTTGCACTGTGTCATTCACGTATACAAGAGATTAACAATGATGACGATGACGACGAGACTCATAATAAATTGTGGATAAATTGTTTGGCAATTGGCCGCGTCAAGATGCCTGATATATCATTTTTTAATATGATTTTTTTAATTTTATGTATTATTTTGATTAATGGGGGGATGAGGGTGGAGGGAAAAGCGGAAATTTTTACTAATGCTTTTCTCGTTAAAATGAAACAACCCGCGGTGAGGAGTATCGCCGATCGTGTCGCTGTGAGAAATGGATTTGTTAATCTTGGACCGGTGAGTTGATTAATTATTACTACTTGTCTTGGCTCTTGAGTAATTAGACAGCCATTCGATTAGTCATCCCGCCCACTGGGTTTTTAATAGTCATTCGCCTGAGGGAGAGCAGGAAAATGGGCAAATTCTTGTTTCTTGCTTTCAGTCGGACAGTTTTTTTTGTTCCGATGACCAGCTGTTTCGAGGCTGTCATCGCTGGACAATGTAGGAACTCTGAGTGAAGCACGAGAATTTTTTTTTTTTAGAGTCGAGCTGACGGAAGCCTCGGGCTATAACGAGAGGTCCAATGGAATTCCTCGGTCACAGACCCTTATGTCGGAATATCTAGTTGCTCCGGGGGGTTATTATGCAATCTCAGGGCTCACGTAACTAGAATTCTCACAATAGATTCTCGCAACGGATTGTATTATCCCTCGGGACTCTGGAATGGTTATTCAATGTCTAGGGGAGCGCTATATGAGGAACAATATGGAAATCGGTATTTGACATAATTGTGTCGAGGATTTTTTTTCTGCGATTTGAGGGAACGCGCCGATTATTGTTTCACTGAAAGGATTGTCGTTATTCAGTTTTACTGGCATTTTAGGTCTGCATATGGACTTAGACCTCCATTCATCTCTTCATGGGAATTTAAGCCTGGACCTGTATTTGAGTGGACGCTGTTGTAAAATAACGGAGCACTATTTATTATTGACTTCCCATATTTACACATCTCAGATGTAGATGATTGTTTACCTGACCGTCGACAACTACGCCCGTAAATACTCGTCAAATGGGGGAACATTTTCCGCGATACAGAACCGTCTGTATTTTCCTATTGTACAACGACAGAACTAATTTTCATACCGATGAGAAAAGTACTGGGGGAGAAAATTGCTGGATGATGAGGCTGCGGGGCAGAGCCAGCCAACTTGTTCCTCACTTATTTCGTTTCGTCAGCTCATGGATAAACGAAATTACGCTATTACCATATACATCTATTTTCATCATCGCTTTTATTCAGATAAATTCTCATTGGTGTGAAGTAAATTGTCCCGAGTAAATGCCAATGGTTTATCAATTAATATTATTCAGTGGCCAATTAATTATAATTGAATTTGTTCTGTTCAGACATTTGATTATTTTGATGAGCTCGGATAATTAGAAATTTCTGCCAATTACCGCAGGAGCCGTGAATTTATGTGCTTCGTCAGGAGTTTTAAGAGGATATGAAAAATATTACGAGCGTGGAAAATAGTGGCTTTGCCTAGTGCAAATGGAAGGCATAAACGATTATACTGTTTAATAGAGAATTTCCTAGGTTGCCGGGTTTAATTAATTGATTCCTCGAGGCGGGGAAATAAGATTAGCAGTTCAATCGTTCGACTTATCGATTTGTTAATAAGTAGGCAATTTTTCTTTCAAGATTTTCTTAAGCCCTTCGACATTATGTCCAGGTAGGAATTTATGCCTGAAATCACATCGGGACTTTTTATCGGAGCCTGATGGATCTCCCAATACAAATAAATTGTATCCATAAAATGTAATAGCAATCGACGCGCGCAAAAAGTTAATACAATAATGGACAGAAGAATTTATCGAGGCTAATGACCTCGTGACTTCACTTAGCAACTGTCTAGCCCGCATTTACGTCCGACCACATGTTCATCGAGCAATTGCCGTTATCGCAGCAGATTTCCAGAATTTATGCATTCTGAGTCACGATCGTACGCTCAGTATTTCTTATTGCTCAAATAATAGTGAAATTTTCAAACTCACCCTTCAACCTCTCGTTGTGCCCACTGGATACTTTAGCCCCTAATGAACGAGCCCTCCCAAGTGAAAATATTTACCCTCGACTGCATGTCTTTGTAGGTGGCTAGAGCGTCCAAGCCGTCAATTTCATCTAAAAGCAAATTTACTTCCAATTAGAGACAAGTAACAATATTTATCAATTTCTCTCCAACTTTCTCATCACTCCAATTAAATAATTCTTGTATTTTTCTTTCCTATCGTGCGGAAAAACTTTCTATTGTCAACTGTCACGTTCTCAGTGGCATTTGTGAAGCCCGAGTTGATTTAAAATACCAGAGAGAGATGTAAATGGGCATTGAATGTTGAATTAAAGGCCATTGAATCGTGAAAAGGTACCTTTTCATTCTCATCACAGCTGACACTCTTTCTTATCTCGTTTTTTTTTCTTTTACTTCTTGTTGGCTATCCCGTTTGCCACGGCATTCTCATCGATTCCGTCGGTCTACTCTCACCAATGGTGTAGGTATAGGAGAAAGAAATTCAGCTCGAGGGAGGGCCGAGGTATATAACCCACGTATTGATGGGCTATGTTGAGCGTTGAGTTTCGATGTCGATCGTTACCGTTTCATGAAAAGATACAGCGGTTCCAAAGAGTTCCGCGGCTCTTCAATGTTTTTTTTTACCATTCGTGAAATTATTCCCAGATTCGTAGAGAATGTAAAAGAAAAATTTCAAGAGATTTGCCGAGAAAAATATCTGAAGCAATGGGTGTAATCATAAATCAAATAACCGTCGCCACAAGCTAAACTCGATTTTGATAGATCGTAATAGTTAGGGTAACCGAAGTCGCTACCAAGAGCAAACAATTGTTGCGAAAACTCTGGCGAACAGTTGATCCCCGGCTGGTACACGTTCTCCATTCCGGATATATCCCTTGAAACCCCGGGAGATATAAAGTTTTCGAGGATCACCAACAGTGAGCTAGAACTTTGCCTTGTTCCAGGTGAAGCCTCGATAATTTTATCTGAGAATGGTTTATCCTTGGCCCATGAGTCCCCTCGATATTCATTAAGTTGTCGATTGTTTGTTCCAGGTGCTTGGCAGCGAGACAGAGTACCATTTTATTCACAGGGCATTGCCACACGCGAGAAGCAAGAGATCAGTGCCGCACATGAGAAGACTTAAGATCGATCCTCTGGTAAGGATCTCGAATTTATTTTCGGTTTGGCGAATGAGAAGTGAGTGTGGACATGACGTTATGTCCGAGAAAAAACTAACGAATGGAAAAATAAATTAATGATGAGATTTGAATTCCTGTCAGAAATTCCATTTCGGGAATCAACTGAAAAATAAATTATCGAGACAATTCATTGAAACGCGAATTAGAAGGGGTTAATGTGGATGATCCCACAGCAGACGTCTCCAAGAATTTCCATTTTAAATATCCTTACTATCCGCTTGAAATATCGTGAATGCCAATATTACGTAGCCTCGCCTGTCCAACGAGTTATTTTCGTTATTTATCCCGGCTCCATTGGAATTTCCGATTGAAGTTTCGTTACAAAAGATTCCATCCCGTCGGAAACTTCAGCCATTGAGGATAGCGGGGCTGTATTGTATTCGAAGAACTGAAGTTTCCTTAATACTTTTATGGGTAGTCCAACAACGGGCTCTGGAGAAGCTGAATAGTCTACTTACTCCAAGTCCCGAGGACTCTTTAATCCGCCAACGACAATTTGCCACTCCAGTATAAGAATTTTTATCATTCCCAACAGGTGCATACGGCGGTACAACAGACGGGATTCAAGCGAGTGAAGAGGGGTTACAGGCCCCTCTCCGTGGACAATTTGGTTCCTCCTTACGACCAAAAACTCATGAAGGAACAGGCCAGTCAGGATCCAACTGATCCCTACTTTCAGTATCAGTGGTACTTGAAGAATACGGGGCAAAATGGTGGTAAGCCCAGGTTAGATTTGAACGTGGAGGCAGCTTGGGCTCAGGGCGTCACTGGTAAAAATGTCACTACAGCTATTATGGATGATGGTAAGTGAAAATTCAACCTCCATTTATAATTCATTAATGGCAAAAATGTCCTTGATTGGTAGAATTTACAACACGCATTACGTGCCATTTATCGGTGGTTTAATGTCACCGGTGTAGGATTCTATGCCACCCCCCAATCGTTACGATGATAACGACACGAGTACACACGTGATAACGAGCATAACGAGGATTATCCACGAACGATAAAGCCTGATCGGCTTTGTTTTAGATCATTCAGTTTTCAATTTAATCCGATCCCAGGGATCAAGTGGGGTATTTTATTCGAGTAATGAAGGGATTTGAGTCAATATATGGGCAGACGAATTACACTTGGATGTCAGTGTTGAATATAATGGCAAGGTTTAAGCAGTGGTTCAGCCTTTGATGTTACATTTCAGTGCTTGAAGTCCAATTTAATTCCATTTTTCTTTATCAATAAAGAGACCGAAGACAAATAAAGTAGTAAAAAGTAATATCTTTGATAAGAAATATTCTGCTGCATTTAAGCCATTATTTTTCCTATCGTCAATTACTTTTACATAAAGCTATCATGAAATCTTTTTGTTTTCACTCTGAAGACACTAAAAATCATTTTATATTGCTTTTTATGGATGTAAAGGGTTTTTTTTTCATTGCAGGCGTTGATTATATGCATCCCGACCTGAAATACAACTACGTAAGTCGCTCATAAATTATCAAATTGAAATAATTCATCAAAAACCGTGGGCTTTTGTTGTCCAAAGGCCATTACCATAATCGGAATCTTTGGTATTCAAATGGCAGACAACCGTGACCCTTTATCACCGTAAAACACAAACCCGAGGTGAGAATACATTCGCGGAGAAATGTCAGCCCCAGTTGCTCACTGGAATGTTAAAAAATTCCAATCCCAATTTACATTTTTCCCTCGCTCTTTGAGTTTCAGTGGAAAGCGTATTTCCTCGTATTTTGAGAGAGAGCTCGGGACAGATTTTTTTTTTGTGACAGAAGAAGATGTCGGCGGGCATAAATTCACCCTAGGAAATAAATACGTTCAGGACAAAAATATTACATTGGGCGGATGGTATAGGAGGATAAGACATTCTGAGGTCTCCCCATTGATAATAAATTCTCTCGCTTGTCGTAGATGAACGTAAATATATGTCTATATTCGAAATTGAAAAAAAAATGGGATATCATTTTTTTGAATGAAATTAATTGACAACTATAGTTTAAAAATATTGAATGCCACATGACATTCGGGATTCTCGCCCTCCAATACACTCCATAGTGTGAATTGGCAACGGGAGAAGTGAGGTGATAGCAATTTGACCAGATTTTTCAAGTGCTACTCTTCGGGGAATGACGAAAGACCGAAAATGCGCGAGACTAACTAACGAACGACTCTAGTACACCCTGGAGAGTTCCCTGGAGAGTTCCTTGAGGTGCCGACGACTGGTTCACCCCTTCAAATGGAATCGCCTCCTCCCCTCATTGACTCTCCAATCTTCGACTCGTGACCTTTTTTCGTAAAAAGTTCAGGGAATTTATTGTCCCCTTTTTTCTGTTGATAGAATGCTCAGGCGTCGTATGACTTCAGTTCTAACGATCCCTACCCCTACCCGAGGTACACGGACGACTGGTTCAATAGGTGAGTAATAGAAATGTATTTCTTTGTGATAGAAATGAATGTGAATGGCTTCATCCAAACAGAGGAAATTTCAAAGCATGAATGATGAGCTCAATAAATTCATCTCTAACTGGCCAAGTTTTAATTAAATAACATTCATCTTCATTATTGTTGTGTGGGTAGTGGCACAAAATTTCAAGGGGAAAATCCAAATAATAGGACAGATTCCCCTGTTAAAAAAATATTGCTTTCCCTGAAACCCGGCGAACTCCATAAACCAAAATTTTACATAATTCATCAAAATTTAGGCCACGTATATTGAGAAGAATATTTTTTCCCCGACAAAGCCATAGAGAGCCGGTGGAGAGAAAAATGTCATATAACCCAGGATTTGATTGTGAGATGAAAATAAAATTGAATCGCGCCATCCCTCGACGATCGTTCGTTCCAATTTACTTTCATGGGAGGTACATAGCGAGGAAAATTATTACGATATTATATTTTACCCTGTCATATTTTGTTGTGTATTTCGGAGGGACGTGCAAGACTTCCCCAAACAATATTCCATTAGTACGAGATAATAAATACCATAAAATAAACCTCAGAGCAGATTGGATTTACATCCCCATTAACTCGCGAAATTATGGGTAATGAATTAAATGAGACGAGCTAACAATTAATTCACACTTTATAATATTTCATAATTAAATTCAAACTTTCGCGATAACGTCAAGAATTCCCCGGCTCCATCGGAAATTCATTCGATCAATACAAGTCCTCATGCAGAACTTTACATTGAGAGTCGTGATAAAACCGAGAATATTTAAAATATGATATTCAACTTGAGAATCAAACGTTGTTTTATTGGAGCGTAAAGACCGGGGGGGGGGGGGAAGTGCCCGCGTAACCTTTTTCTTCAATAAAATTGCAATCGCGAGGACCATTAACGTGCCATCAAATTTCTATCTGTCCTTCGTGAGATGGTTGCGGTTTATTTTTTTTTATCGCTCCGAAGAAAACTTACGGTTGATGACTCTAGACTGTACCATAAAAGATCACTACGAGTTTTGTGACTTGAAACTTTTCAGTAACCAGATTTCTTTTCTTATCTCCGCGTATAAAATTATTGCGTCTCCAAGTTTGAATAAAAATTAGCGGTGAATTTTTTTTGGTGAGAAAATCACCCTCCGCAGATAAAAAATGAAACGAGTTAAAAGGATTTGCCTATCGCCGCTGCAGAAAATTCCCATGACTCTTCATAAAACACTTATTCCCCTCGACTCCACATCCCATCAACAGCCCAACCCACTCTTCAAACGAGTGAATGTCTGCATGTGATGGACCATACGCATTACCGACGTCTCATCAACCCTCAGCGAAGAAAATGAAGAAAAAAAAACACACTAGAAAACGTGGGTGTGCATTGATGTCAAGTCCGATAGCAGAAAACCTACGCGATTACATCGCTCCACCCATAGATACACCCGAGCGTGCGGGGGAATGACGGATAGCAGTTCCGACTGTCATAATTACCCGTCTCGAGTAAAAAAAAGAAAACAAACAAATTACAAATCTGTCGACAGCGTGTGTCCATGCATATAAATTCAATCACCAACAGACTCAATGTTCTTCTCTATTACCCCCTATTTCACGATATTGATTACTAACCAAACGTATCAGCTCGACTGATGACGAATGAAAGCGCTCATGATGCATCCCAGATTGTTTGTTGCTCCCACTGAACTATCTCTCATTAGTGAACTCATGCCTAGCTCATGAAGTTTCTCGAGGTTAGTCGCTGATTATATTTCCAACAAACTCGTGATGTATATCGCCGGGTAATTTTCCGCGTCCGGGTGGAAGACAGGACGTTGAATGAATTTTCCATCAGGTTGACATGAATAAGATAACACCCACCTGGTTTTATGCTGGAGATGATGAAAAAGGGATGTGGAGTAGAAATTTATAGATTAAAATTTTATTGAGTTGTGTGCCTCGTATGGCTGAAATGTACTTCCAGGTGTAATCTGTATGATCGTAGCCTAGTGGGCCAACTCTGGTGGAGAAAAATTCGAGGTCAAGGGAGAGGGTCAGACTACGGGTGAAGTTGACCCTCAATTCGCTCAATATGATTTGACTTTCGCTCTGGTATTGAAGACTCAGCAGCCACACTCACACAAAAAAATCCGACATGATTCCCCCGGGAAATACAGAATCCCCTGTCCCCAGCGGACAAAGCCAAAGTGAGAGGGAAGAGTTAGCAGGGGTGGAATGCTTGTCTTACACTCAACAGAGGACACTGACGTCAGAGCAAAGCCATTCTCCCCTTCCACAACTAATACAAACACTCTCGGTGGGAACGAGGGTCGCTACTTCTTCTTTCTCGTTTTCTCTGAATGCCTTCTTGAGCACGTTGATCACTTCGTTTCCAATGGATTAAACTTAATTGCTCACTGGATCCTCCGAGTCCTCTATCAGATCTCGTCATAATGAATTTCACGGCTAGCTATCAGTTTCTTTCTCCACGGGATTTCATTCCGACTACCTTGGCGTACGACTTAATCACAATGCACGTTTATATCGAGAGTTTTGTAATGTTATAATGGAGATGAAAATAGAATTCTATTGTCAGTGTATTATGTCATTTCTCCCATTAACAGGGAGTCAATTATTCACTCGCTAATGGAATATTTCTGCTGTATTTTTCAGCCATGGAACACGATGTGCTGGCGAAGTTGCTGCTGCTCGCGATAATGGAGTTTGTGGGGTGGGTGTTGCGTATGACTCAAAAATAGCGGGCATACGGATGCTAGATCAGCCGTATATGACGGATTTGATTGAGGCAAATAGTATGGGCCATGAACCCGATCTCATTGACATCTACAGCGCTTCCTGGGGACCCACGGATGATGGCAAGACGGTTGATGGACCGAGGAATGCTACCATGCGAGCCATTGTTCGGGGAGTCAATGAGGTAAGAGATTATTGTTGAATCACCAGCAGCAGTCCAGGTCTGAAATTATTCCGGTTATCCTGCAATACCACAGAACCAAAATAGCTATCCATTAGGCTGCTAATTTATAGCTCAGCTTGAGGGACAAATTTCATGGATCCTCGATTGGCTCCAAATAATTATTTTCCTCGTCCATTTGTCCATGTTCATTTCCTATAATTTTAGCCCACAAACCCTCCCTCAAAATAAACACGGTCACTTGGACATTATCCGGAATTACCTGAGAATGAGTGGATAGTGCTGATGCACGACGGTCGAGAGGGTAAATTTTCACTTGCCTACTTTGATGTGGGGGGTTGAGGGTTGTTGCCAAGCAACACCTCCACCGACAGTATACGTCAGAGACACTGAACGGCCTGTGATTACACCGAAATCACATGTTTATTCATGAAGATGAAATCTTCGATTCAGGGTCAAGGCCCCCAGGATATTAATTAAATATAGCATCAGCTTATTTTCCTAAAATAGCGTGACGATAAAATTGGAAAACTTCAGTTTCCTCTCCTCTCACTCAAAGTTCAGGGACTTTCATCTCCGTGAGTTCGCTTCCTTGATTATGGAATGGACTCGGGAAAATTGAGGGAATTGACAGGACGGCTTCCGAAGAGAAAGCTACACGCCAGTTTCGGCGCCAGTTAGGGCTTCGGAAGCAGTGACGCGTCACCCCACAGGCATACCCAATGTCTTGATGCATGGAAATGTAAAACCACCCACGTAATGGTGGGATGTGAAAGCCAGATTTTCGTACCATGGCTCGTGCGTCAGCAAATGTCCACATGTAACATTGGATTAGTGAAAAATTGTCAAGTCATTACAGTGGACTTTTCGCTGATTTATGAGATATGCTGACCTTCAACAAGTGAATAAGAATATCTCAACGATTTATCTTCAAGCGGTAGAATAAGAAGCAAAAATATCTGTACAAATCTAGTTCCGTTTGCCAGATCCCATTAAAGCACTCATCCCAGAGTAATTCTACCATTATATGGAGCTCCCCTTCTCATGGTGAAACCCTCGTTTCATTCATGGACTTGAAACGCTAGAGTTTATCACTCCATACTCCCCCGAAGTGACCACTTTTCATAGGGAGATCCCACCTGCTGTGTAAATTTCCCCAAGATTGCTCCTATCAACCATTTCTTTCACCTGTCCTCAGGGTCGTCGGGGTCTCGGTAACATCTATGTGTGGGCATCTGGTGATGGTGGCGAGGAGGACGACTGCAATTGCGACGGTTACGCTGCCAGCATGTGGACCATTAGCATAAATAGTGCAATAAACGACGGCCAGAATGCCCACTACGACGAAAGCTGCTCGAGCACACTCGCCTCGACATTCAGCAATGGAGCTAAGGATCCAAATACCGGCGTGGTAATTATCCAATTTAATGTCCCACTCCTGGGATTAATGAGGACGTAAGTCACTCGGTATTTGTCCTTTTTTTTTCACTCAATGTCTCGTTCTGTTTTTATACCGTTGGCTTGAGAAATGGGTCTAGAGACCGGTGACACAGAGGTCGCAGTACGTAGGGAGGATAATAAGATCAAGGGTCGCGGGATATTCCCCTCTGGCTGTCTCCAGCAGGTATAAGGCTATATTGGGGATGAAATTCCGCTTCTATTTTCTTGCAGCGATCTTGCTCCGCACGGTGGATTGAGAGGTTATTACGAAAAGTGGCCAAGTTTTATTGGAAATATTGAAAATGTTTTCCTTCAGCCCTCTACTATTGCAGAATGAGACTCAATGAGAGAGCAATCAGAATAAATTGGAGTAAATATTTGGGGAAATAATCAAGATCTTCATTTTCTCTTTACAAAGCAATTGCCCTGAGATTCCATCTGGCATTCTACTCTGGCACTTCAGTTATGCCATAAAATCCCACAATTTCCCGTGAAGAATCGATCCACCTATTCACTTAATTTTCGCAATTTCCCTGAAAATTACCTCTGGGTTTAATTTAAATTCAAGAATGTCAATGGTTAATTTTCCAGTGGTTTCACCAGGCCAACCGCAAATGTTGGATAGATCTTGTGGATTCTAGGTTTTGCAGATTCTGGGGTAAAGCGGATGCGTACACTTGGGAGAGAAAGCTCTTGTCCCTCGGGATATTTTACTCGGAGAATCTGTGAGACCTGATTTAACCATGAAATTCCACTCAATAGGGATTTACATTTGTGATTCCTTTTTGTGATGTATAGGAATGAGTGGTCTTTCGACGATTTCCTATTTTAAATCACTCTCTTCTACCGCTGGAATTTTTCTGTCCTTCGAGCTCTGCTCATCGATTCGAGAGAAAATTATACTCCGGTCCTCCCTTGGCTTTCCAGATATTCATTGACAAATGACCGCTAGTTGATATTGACTTGAAATAGTGTACTTGAATTTTATGGATTTTCATTACGAGTGCATTATCTTTCCCAGGCAACTACCGATTTATATGGAAAATGCACAACAACTCACAGCGGAACCTCAGCTGCAGCACCAGAAGCTGCCGGTGTATTTGCACTGGCTCTCGAGGCGAAGTAAGTTTCGTCTCAATAAACTTGTCACATTGTGGACTCATATATTTTTTTTCGGCAAATATTCTCCCACACCGAGAGGATAAACTATTTACTTCAGCCGGCCATTTGTCGAAGCTGTTTCAGTCCCCCTCGTTTGCATATAAATTTTCCACCAATTGAGCAATATTCGATGTGTATTTTTCCGTGGAGGTCGGCTCTATCATTTTTATTGATATAGAATCGCGTATATTTTCACACCAATTTCAAAAAGATAATATTAGGTGCAAACTTCATCTCCGTTCCACGTTTTTTTTTTTTATGACAGCAGTTTTGCTTTATGACGGAATCTGTCCGACGGCACCGGAGTGTCATTCAGATTTTTTATTTCCGGGCATTTAACGATGCTCCATTTCCAGTTTTTCACCGTAGCATTTAAATATTTTTCCCGTGTCTATCTGGAATTTCGTGAGACTGTTGTAACATCATTTTGTCATGGACTCTAAATTTTTTTGCTCAATTGGAGGTGCATTTAATATTTTGTAAAATTAATTTAGGGATGGTTATTAAAAACCGGCCAAAGCTTTCCACTTCCGTGAATTTTTTATTTCCTCTCTAATCCCGGCTGAGGAAAAAAAAATGGAAAACCCCAACGCAAACACCCACTACCAAGTAAAATAGAAATAGTCCTCATTGAGATATTCGAATTGCGTGTGACGAGATATCCCCCCGTTGGCCATTCAAAAATCCATTTTCTATTTTTATTCCAGCCCCCAGTTGACGTGGCGCGATATCCAGCACCTAACAGTCCTGACGTCCAAGCGAAATTCATTATTCGACGCTAAAGGTCGATTTCACTGGACAATGAATGGAGTTGGCCTTGAATTCAATCATCTGTTCGGCTACGGCGTGCTTGATGCTGGCGCCATGGTGGCATTGGCAAAAAAATGGAAGACAGTTCCGCCAAGGTATCACTGCGAGGCCGGGGCAGTGATAAATAACATGTAATTTTCCCCAGCATTTTCATACAAACGAGACTCATTAATTATTAACAAAATTTTCGAAATACTCGAATAATCATTGTTTCTGACCTAGGAAAATCCCGAGCGAAGGATCAATTTACCTCAGCATAAAAACAGACGCGTGCGCGGGTACTGACTATGCTGTCAATTACCTGGAGCATGTACAAGCTGTTATTTCCGTTAATGCAACGCGACGTGGTGACTTGGAGCTTTTCCTTACATCACCGATGGGCACGAGGTAATCAATAGCCCTCAAAAAATAGGACAAAAATAATCGGACTTTAATATTTTTCCTGGAAAATGTGACTCCAGAGTTGACAGATTTTTTTTTTTATTAGGTCGATGATTCTGAGTCGAAGAGTAAATGACGATGATCATCGGGATGGCTTTACAAAATGGCCGTTCATGACCACCCACACGTGGGGAGAGTATCCCCAGGGGACATGGTTACTCGAGGTAAAAATTTGAAATTTTAATTGTCTCACAGAACAACGTCCAAGGGACATGATCTTGAGTTAATCATCGTTCTCCTGAATGAACAATTAATGGAGAAGCATCGCGAGATGATAATGAGAGAAGGAAAATTTTTAAATCATTGGAGATTGAAAAAACTTGGAAATTCTGGAAAAAGAGACCGTCCGGGGACGTTTCTACTGATTTATTGGTGTACGAAAAACCAATGGCAATCGTTGAAAATGTAATGAGAGTCAATTAATAATTAATCTTCCCACATCACATTTTGGTGGAGGTCGTTCAGTAATTTTTGATGCATCAATTTCCCTTTTTTATAGACTACGGGGGCTCATAAAATCGCTCTGGTTAAAAATTACTGAGTGGATGTTGGCAAACACCATTCATAATAAAATGTACTAAAATATACTG